>VWPW01028148.1:231978-254898 GCA_013389825.1 Crypturellus undulatus | reverse complement strand
TGGTGGACGACAGGTTGACCATGAGGCAGCAGGGTGCCCTCGTGGCCAAGAAGGCCAGTGGGGTCCTGGGATGCATTAAGAGGAGCATCTCCAGCAGGTCGAGGGAGGGGATCCTGCCCCTCTACTCAGCCCTGGTGAGGCCACATCTGGAGAACTGTGTCCAGTTCTGGGCCCCCCAGTACAAGAGGGATGTGGAGCTGCTGGAGAGAGTCCAGCACAGGGCCACGAGGATGATCAGGGGCCTGGAACATCTGCCCTATAAGGAGAGGCTGAGGGAGCTGGGCCTGTTCAGCCTGGAGAAGAGAAGGCTGAGAGGGGATCTGATCTGTGTGTACAAGTACCTCAAGGGAGGCAGTGAGGAGGATGGGGTTGGCCTCTTTTCAGTGGTGGCCACTGACAGAACGAGAGGAAATGGCCACAAACTTAAGCACCAAAATTTCTACAAGAACTTAAGGAAAAATTTCCTGACAGTGAGGGTGACAGAGCACTGGAACAGGCTGCCCAGAGAGGTTGTGGAGTCTCCTTCTCTGGAGATCTTCAAGACCCGCTTGGATGCAGCCCTGTGCCACGTGCTCTAGGTGGCCCTGCGTGTGCAGGGGGGTTGGACTAGATGACCTTTAGAGGTCCCTTCCAACCTTAGGCATTCTGTGATTCTGTGAATTATCCCAGTCTGTAACGTGCCTTCACCTGTGGACAGGACATCCATCTGAGATGTGGGAGAGGTGTAGAGGGATGGGAGAGGAGCAGGAGGTTAGGAAGTACCCTACAGCTCTTTGCAGGACATTCTTCAGGTCTTAGGTGACTGCTTAAGGCAGCTCTCCCCCAGTTTCCACAAGCGTACAAATCCTTAGAGGTATCACAGCACTCAGTTAATGCCTCATGAGCAACATAGTCCAGCATATGGAACACTAAACTGCCCCTCTGAGCTGGCTGTTGGGCTCGAACATGCTGCTAACTTGCTGATCTGCAGGTCACTGTATCTCCTTTTCCCCTCTCATTCTTTCCTTAATTAGACTGTAGGCTTTTGGGGAAGTCAGGAAGTGACTTTTTGCTTGATGTTCAGCATCCAGCATGCCTGGAGCTCATACTGACTGAGACTGTAAATGCTGTTTTTTGTAATGCACCATCTGAGATGACCAACACTGCGGAAATGTGGAGTATTACAGCTGGCCTTTCCTCAGATAATAATAGCTGTGTGACAGAGAGAAAACGAATACTCTCTTTGCTTCCAGTAACGGACTTGAATAAACTGGTGTTACCAGCTCAGCGATGGTAGTTACAGGCTGGAACTGAACTCCAGTAATCTGGGGGAGGCTGAGGAGACTTGGTGCAGTCAATGTAGTGAGATGGGCCAGAGGAATCTCTCTTTGCATGTGAGACTCTGGTTGTCCCCTGGCTGTCCTCTCCAGACAAAAATAAACCTAAAAGGCCTTATTTGGCACCAAAATCCTTCTGCAGTTCCAGTTCTTGTTACATGGCTGCTATGAAGCAACAGAAAAGTAACTATAAAACACATTCCCTGGCTAGGAGCAGATTAACTCACTTGTGGAGCAGAAGCTACAGGTACCATGTAGATGATTTAGTAGCCCTGTGCTCTTATTTCTTCTAAGGCCCTGCACCTGGCGGTATTTAGGACTCAAGGCAGGTGCTTCAGTAATCTCAAATGCCTGTAGTTGCTCTTGCATGTGATGGGAGTCGCACTGACCTGTGGTTGGAAAAGGCAACTGTGTTGTTTGCTGGTTTCTTTTTCCCTTCCAAAGTCTAGATTTGAAAGTTCTTGAAGTTCCCAAAGAAAAGGATTCTTAGCTATTGAGGGTATAAAAGTGATTTAAACTAAATGAATGTAAAGTAGTTGGTAGGGAAAGAAATAAGGAAAATGGTGGAATGTTCTCAAGACCCAAACTGTTTTTATGATGGCCAGTGTTATGGTGTAATTTCAGAAGATGAACTTAAGTCTTTTGAAATTAATGGGCTATTATTTTACTATCTTGAATAAATACGTAAAAAAAAAATCCCTTTTATTAGAATTTTTTTGGACAGACAATTATTGACAGGTAATAGCCCTGGGAAAATTGATGTACAGCTTAATGCTGAATGGAAAGTAGATTCTGAGCTTTTTATGACCTCTTTATCAAAGACACCACTGCAATTGATTAAGGATTTTTTTTTTTGCTGGTCTAGTCTATTTTGGAATCTGTTAGCTGTTCTGCAAAGTGACAAGTACAAAACAGTTAAAAAAGGAAGGACTTAGATGTAACATAATCTGTGAGATTGCTACTTTTATTGAAACACTCTTATGATAACATAGCCTTTTGTTGTCTGGAAAAGAAATAGCTGTAAACCATAATATACTTCTATAACTTTTAGCTGGAATAGTGTATTTTATGTGATAAAATAGAGGAAGTTTGTATTTGTGAGCTAATTTCTCCTGTGGAAGGCATATTTCAGTGAAACACAGTGAAAATAATTTTGAGGGAGATGCTGTGAAATTTCTCTCCCCTTCTGCAAGTTATTCTGTGACAGCAGTGATCTGGGACACTAACTCTGTGCCAATGTAATAGTAATATCTGCCAGAAAGATCAGTCTGAGCTCTAGCTATCTCAAACATATGCTAGTAACACAGCTCTGTTTGACTGTAGCATAGAGAATACTGAGTCCTGAACATGCTTCCTTTGGTACTATGATTTTAAAACAAACTTTAAAGTTTATGTGTTTTTAAGGCTTTTGTAGTTTTATTTTAATAACATTATAGGGTTAATTTATTGATCTGTAACATAAAAATAAAAGTGAAGTAAGAATCTTTCCTCAAGTTTATGGTCCAGGTACCTTGAAGGGTTCTTCCAGTTTGTCAGCATTTGTGTTGTGGAAAGTTGGATTTGAAAGCAGGTATTGACTCTCGTGTCCTTGATAGGACATAGGACACAATTTCACTGGAACATGGCCCATGACTGAAGGCCTGGACTGAGTGGATTTGGTGGATTTTGGAGCTTTGAGATTCTAAGTTACACTTGGCTTAACTTCCCTGTGCAAATTTTCATGAACACAGTCCTAAACTTTGGTACCGACCAACTTTGCTGTGTCCTGCTATCAGCCGCTGTGTCCCACTCCATATGTTTGCGTGTGATTTCTGTGCATCCTTTATTTTTTGGCTAAGTAATTGGAAGTGTTATTGGTGTTTGTAGAGTGCTTTAAAATCCACATATGAATGGTGTAGGAAAAGTGCAAAGCTGTAATTTCCATGTAAAGTCCAGGTAAATCAGGCATTGAACTTTCAACCCTCAGCAGCTCCCTTATTATTATCCAACATTATGAAAAATATAAATAAAATAATGATGTATGACTGGGCTGATTAAAAACGCATTTTGTTATTAAGCATCTATAAAGAACATACTGTAATATAAATTACTAGCTTCAGCAGGTTTGGGAAATGGGAATTTCAGGATACATGATAGCTAATACGCACCAATGGCATAGACATTGATTTTCATAAGACCATAGGAGCCAAGATGGGAATTGATATTGCAGCAATGTCCTGGGTAATTGAGCATTCAAGTGCTTCAGTGGTATTCCTGTAGGTGAGGGAAGAGGTGCCCCTCTTTGGTGCCTTTTCCATATTAGTGACTTTAGTACTTCCTCTTTTATGCTGGTTTCTTTTATAGGAGAGTTCTAAGTACCTGATCTTGACTTGAAAGCACTTGGCATCTCGCAGGATGAGGAGTTGTGCCTGCCCAAGCTTGCTGCATTTAATTTAATTGTATCATTTTCTTCACTGTTACTCACTCCATGTATCTCAAGGGGAACATAGTGAGAGAAGAAGAGAAAAGAGCGAGTGGCGGTAGACTGTAATAGCGGAGCAGAGGAGCTAATTTAAACAGCTCAGGAGCAAGCTCTTTGTAAGCAGCCCTGGCCTCCCAAGTGGCAGGGGCTTCACAGTGGAAGAGAAGTGCAGGGAGCTCAGCTCTCCTCACAGCTGGGCAGGAATACTGCATCTCAGACAGGGTTTGTAACCTGGGGAAACGGCCACACAGATGGGGCCCCAAACCCACAACACCTTAGCAGCGTCGGCATTTATAGCGAGGGCCATGCGTGGGGTTAATAGAGGACTTGATGGGTATCTGAGTAAAGGCAAATCAGCTGTTACAGTGTCATAGGTTGCTTATGATCACTGCCTTTTAACTGTCTGTTAAATCTTCTAGGGATATCATCGGCTATATGCATAAGTCTTATGACTGTACCATCCTTCTAATGTGATGTAGTCATTTAAGCTTTGTAAAATATTTATAACTGGAACCTTATGATAAATGTAGCCCATATTTTGTGCCTTTGATTTCCATTCTGCAGTGTGTAGCTTACTGGGCAGGGCACTACTGCTTTATTGCTTCCCTGTATTCTCCCATCTGCCTGTGTGTAAGAAAACAGGATTTTCTTTAGCTCAGTATGCCCTTGTGCTAATGTGGAATTGTGCAAATGCGTTTAATTTTGTAAAAAATGTTTATGTTTATAAATAAGTTTATCCATTTGTTGTCAATATTTTCAAATATCAAACTACTGAACTTATGGAAGTCACTAAGTGTGTTTTATTGGTGCTGTAATCTAGGACTTGGTAACTTCTGCAAGTGTAGAAAAATATTTCTTTTATTTTGGCTATTCCAAGCAGTTTAGTTTAGTGGTTATTTAACTCTGACTTAAGAAACTGATCTGTACAGAAAAAGTTTTTTTTCTTTTCCAAGATATTCATAGAGGGAAGGAGGATGAGATTGACTAATGAAAAACCTGGAGACAGTAACTATAAGAAATAATCAGTTGGGTGTGTTAATTTTAATTTATTCATTTTTAAACAGAAAACATTATTTGACAATCATTTTACTTTAGGTATACAGCAGATTGAAGACTTTTTATTTTACTTATAAAATAGCTCCAAATGCTACGTTATGCAGATGAGCTACAATTTTTATTCTAATTCAGTTTGACATAAATTACATAAAATTAGTCATTTAATAAGCAAGAAAGATGTTATTCACAAGAGGTCTGATTCTGAGAGCCTGAAGAGTGAAAATAATTGTATGTTGACTGAGTAAGTTCTTTAATTCATTTTGGTTAGTGAAGAGAAAATAGCAATGTACACCACCAGTGAAAGCAAACTAATTAAAGAATACAAAGACAGAACTAAAGTAATCATTATTTAAATGAAAGTTTTCCACTTGGTAATTCAAATTATCATCAAAATTTGTCATCACTAGCATGGCTAGAAAAGGTGAAATAAAGATTTCCAGTTACTCAAAGACAGCAGCTTACCTCCCTTTACTCCTTGGACAGCCTCATGTTCCAGGACAGACTTTTCTGTGGCTGCATGGGAAATAGAAGATTTTGTAGAAGGAGGCTAATGATCTTGTTTTTAGTATTTTTTTTCAGTGGTAAAAGGCTGATTCAGCAGCTAAAGCTGAATTGAAATGTTCTCACATATACTGAAGTTTTCGCTCTGCAGGAGATCAAATGTATTTCAGCATCTTGTGCAGTAATGTCATGTTTAGTCTGTCTGTGGCTGCAGATGGTCTTTTGCCTTTCTAGTTTCTTCTTTCTCACTACTGATCAAATTTCTCAGTATTTATAACTATAAGTAGATAAAAATAAAATGGCCACCCCAAGGAAACTGAGCCAACAAAAGCAGTTTACCTTTGGATATGAACGGATATGGACTTAGTGCAGAAACAGCAACAACTAAACTCTCAGAAGATCATTAATTTATATGGAAAAGGCAAAGCTCTGTTATAATTGCAACACTTCTAATCCTGTATTGTTATTTCAGGTTGTTCTCAATGGATTTAAATGGTAGGTGATGAATAAAATATCGATTGATGGTTTCACATGACAGATGCTTCTAAATCTGAACAAACATAACTAATATGAAATTCAAATTATGATCAAACAAAAAATTAATATGAATTTCTTATTTTATTGCTTTTAATAAGCACAGATGTCTTGCCACGGGCTCAGGCTCTGTCAGACATCCCTGCATCATTTTTTACGGGCTCAGACATAAAGGTATAGAGTTCCTTATATGTATTTCGCATGCACAATGAAACAGATTTTGATTTAGGCATAACTGGGGTAGATTTTCTGGAATGGCAGTTGTTCTAATGTCAAAAACTGTGACTCTTTGCTAGTTTAGTACACTAAGCCTAAGGTAATCTAGGGCCAGAAGGGACCGACTCACCAGTGAATCATATCCCCTGCTACTTCAGGCGATTTAATCCTACAGCCTCTTCCTCAGTGTTGTACTCCTACTGCCTTGAAGTGGGTGAAAAAGATTAAATAGCTGATACTGTTTGTTATCTTCTACCGTGTTACTGAAGATGAATAATGGCCTGACCTAAAGGAAGTATCAGCTGAGCTGTATGAATACAAGAATTGTCATGTAAGGCAAAATCTTCATGATCTAGTGTGGTATCCAGGCCTGTTTCCGAGTAAGGTTCAAGAAACACTGTTGTGGATTGTGCCCCAGTGGCCTTTGTCTTGAGGAGGCCTTTCTGCAATGGCTGAGAGCGATCTCGTCATCCTGCAGAGTAATCTGCCCAAGTCTGAGGTTTCAAATCCCTCCTTAACTTTTAGCGTATATATATGTGTGTATATATAAGGTGTATGTGTGTGTATATATGTGTGTATATATAAGGTATGTATGTGTATATATACTTGTAACAAATTGTATTACGGCTTGTGTTGTAACACGGGTTACAGGAGTGTCAGGATTATATATGTATTATTTATATATGTAAATATATATATATTTAAGTCCTGACATGTAACTTATGTCTTCTTCCTGCCTATCAACATTCAGGCTTTGCTCTTCTCAGGGCCTTGATGAGTTTTGGGAATTAATCCCACCATTATTACATTATAAGTGTTTCTATTTTTTTACTTTCACTACTGTAATGAGCAAAGATTTGCTGAAAGACTCCCTGACTGACTGTCCCTCTGGTCATTTTACACATCTCCATGATCCATTGCCTTATTGGCATCATGCTGAAACACTTTGTTTCCTCCATTATCTTTGAAAATAAATGCTGCACTTCAGGTGGAGGTATGCTAGTGACTGGAATAAAATGGCATTCTAACATTATTTTCCTTTCTCTATTATAGCATCATAGAATATAAATCTGCTGAGAATCTCAAGAAATTATGTTTTCCTCTCCTTGTCCCATAATCCTAAAATGCCATTTGCCTCTTCATTTGCAGCTATATGCAGCTGAGAAGCTACGTGTTTGATCTGTTTTCATTAATGCTCCTTTCTCTTTCCTGAATGGGTCGAATAAATTCAGAATTTATCCATGTATACAAGTAATTCATACTGGGTTAACATATAGCGAACTCTGGATTAAAATCTTCACACATTGCACATGTAATGCCTTTCAAGTCCAGGGTGAGGATTTGACGTAGTAGTCACCAAAAATTGTCACTGAGATGCAGGAGGTTTGTAATGGTATCATTTGGCTCCCATTAGAAAAACAAACAGAGAGACCAATATCTTTTTCATAAATGGTCTGTTTTTAGGCCTGAGGGTGGTCGCTTTATTAGCTGCAATTAGCAGGAGTTAGCAGCAAGGTGAAGTGTGTCCAGGAGCGCCGGGTGAGATAAATCTGAAGAAAATTACTGTCGGTATCTCATCACCTTGGATCATTTTAAGTAGGCAATAAATATATGTCAGAGCAGGAGCAAGACATTGTGCAGCCTATTATGGAGTGGAGGGATGACCCGCATGTTGATAGGGAATCTCATTCCATGCGGGAATGCAGGCAGGGCCTACGGAGTGAGGCAGACGCTCCTCGCGGAATGGGTGAATCGTCAATAGGTGCAAGTTGCCTGTCATTTTAAATTGATATGGTGCATGCAGCGATGAAACAGAGAATATCTTTGTGGAGCTTTTGTCTGAAATCTTATTAATTGACAGAATTTTATCTAGACAGCATCATATGTGTCAGGAGAATAATTTTCTCCTTCCAGAAGTTTTAAGCTCAAAGCAGTTTGAAACATGGGGATTTATTTCTTTGTTATTTTCTATGATTGCAGAGGAATCTTCATCTATTGCACAAGTCAAGCCAGGCTGCCATGGACTAGAGAGCGTCAGGTGGAGGGTCACCCTCTAGGCCTTGTCCTGGATGTGGCTTTGGAAGGACACGCGGCGTTAGGCTGTCCCGGTACCGGCCTTCACAGCTCTGCATTGATCGCTCTTAGTAATAATGTCTGCCTGTTGTGGAGGGCCTGCAGAGAACTGAGGCTTCACAGATTTTCTGTGTGTGAGTCTGGTAGGAGTTCCTGCAGCCACGAGCTAAAGTAGCCACAGAAGTGGAATATAAGTTAGTACAAGTAGAGAAACGTGCCCTTAGTTCAGCCTTACGCTGGCTGATTTCTGCTCAGCGTCGTAGCAGAGGTGGATCATGATGAAAAGGCAAGTCTGCCTGCAGGAGATGCATCCCTATGGATCCCACGTTCCTGGTCTTGCCGTTTTGCTGTCCATATGTGAGTGCTGTGGAGGTTTCACCTCGCTGGGTTTGCAGTGCCCTTTCTGCTGTGTGCTCTGGCCAGGCTCGGGCTCTCTCGTGTTGGAATATGTCTAACTCAGCTTCTCAGCCTCTAACTAGTCATCAAGCAATGTATTTTGCTTTATTAGTTAAGCACACTACTCTCCACAACTTACTGTTCAGACTTCTGACATGTATGTTAAGGGTTTAAATGTGAATGAAGGGAAAAATTCTAAACTTCAAGCAACAAGTACATTTTTTACAAGAAAGGAGACTTTATTCAGAACATTTAATAAGGAATAATTATTAAGTAGAGTAAAATCAAAATTTTCTGTACTACTTCTATGTTGAAATTGTGAATTATGGCACTAAAAGCTTCAGTAATGAAGATGAATCGAATACTGTCATATGCAGACCAAAAATAACAGCATTTACCTCCATTCAAATGAGAGGGCACTGCAATTTTAGTGGACTATGCTTTCTTTCTATGAAATAAATGATATATATATATGTTTTATGATTTTTTATTATTTATGATTGTATATTTTTTTTAACTATTGTCAGCTATGCCTTTTTTCATGCAGGTGGGCAATATGTTGTAATTATGGGTAGAAACCATGATTTCTGATATTATCAGTTGGTGACAATACTTCTCTTAGATCCATCTGGATCAGACTTTGTACCTTGTTATAAAGCAAAAGATCAGGTAGGAATCCCTATGTTTTAGAATGATAGCAGTGGGTAGGAAATCTGTGTTTGAGAAAAATCTAAACCTGAAGCTGCTGCCCTGCATGGGACTACAACTGATTGTTCAGAAAATTAGTAGTTTGCAGGTCCTTCGCCTGGGGAGCATCACTGGAAGTTGGTATGTATCATAAGTAGGTACGAGTAAGAGTTTCATACATTTCAGCTAAAAATTGTTGCTGAAAATGTCCGGTAAGACTAACAGGAATCTATCAGAAACCCTCCTCCTGCAGTTCCATTTATGCCATTCTGTCTTCCATCCAGATTAATTCACTCCAGTCTACCCTCGTCGTTTCTCAGACACTGACTCATTTCATTTCACCGAATCCCACCTTAAAACCTGGCACTGCCTTTAGTTTGTGTTTGCTGCACACATAGGACGGTGGCAAAGATGTAGCGTTTGAGCTGCCATTCTGCATTCTTCACATCACTCGTGAAGAATTCTCCCAGTGCAGGAATCCTGCTTCTTCTGTTTCCTCACTGAAGTAACAAAACACTTGAAGGGGGAAGACTACAGCTAAACTCATTGCTTTTGCCTTTCATACAGTAATTTATTGAGACCCAGATTTTGACGTGGCTGACTTGTTTAATGTCTTGCAGAAGCAAATTCTATTTTGTGAAGTTAATGGGAACAGGACATTATTCTGGTAGTTGTCTGGCTGGTTTGATAATGCCATCTGAATGTAATGGAAAATGACACGTAAATAATTTAATTTCACATGCCTGTGTTGTTATTTTGTCAATATTGCTCCATATCTGAATAGAACTTTGTAGAGGTGTTTGAAAGGTGTACTTGCTGCTGTTCTCTCCTTTTATAATTAATCTACTTTTCATTTAAAAAAATTAAATGGTAATACAAATAGAGCGAGGCGATATAAATAGAGCACTGTATCTCAACAGCCACTAACAGATGCTTAGGGAAAAATAAAAGAAACAGAGCAAGTAAAGAGTACTATTTCCTTGGTGGCATCCAGTCTTTCTGTAAATAGAAGTTCAGGGCCTTTCACACCTGGACGTTGTATCTGTCCCATGATGTTCAGAGGCCTCAGTGCACTATTACCTTTCTAATCTCTTTATGCTTTTGGCTTCCCCACCATTTCATGTGAAATTTAATTGTGCTAAGAAGCGTTTGTTTCATTTTCTGTGTTTCAGGACTACTGCATGCTGGATTCGTAAGCAGCTGCTCTCGTTACCAGCTCCAGTCCATATTTGCTTTGTCCCTCCTGGTTATTTTCTGCTGTACTCCCCTTCAGTCCTCCTTTTTCAAGGCCCGAGAGTCTTAACTAGGGTCTTCTCATGCTGCAGTTTCTCATACTTCTGATCATCGATGTTGCCTTTTCCCTCTTCTAGTTCTGCCTTGTGCTTGCTGAGGTGAGAGGATCGGTGCTTCACATAGTATTTAATGTGTGGATTTGCTATAGATTTGTGCAATAGCGAAAACTGACCTTGCATTTGTTCTTAATTTTCTAATCCTTCTGATATTTTGGGAGAATGTTTATGATATCCAACCTTATCGTGCCTTTTGGGAGGTCAGCAGGCCTTCTGCTACCAGTTGTGCAGTACATCCTTACCTCTGTGGTCTCTGCTAAAGCAGCCTTTCCTGAGCTTGAAGAGTTTCCGTGCTCTGTTTTTCAGTTTCTCTTCGCTGGGTACAACTGGCTTCATTCTGGTGCTGGTATTTCTTTGCTCAGTGCTTTCTCCAGCCCTTCCACATCAGTGTTTCATCAACATGTGGTGCTCTCCATGTGTTGGGGTAGCTGCTCCCTGTGTTCAGAAGGCAGAGGCGCTCCCCAGCTCATTCGTGTCCCTGGGTTCTGCTTCTCTGCTGCTGTGTTTATTGGGCTCCTCCTGCTTTCCTCACATTCATGCAGTGCTATGTTCTTCCTTCTCTGCCTGCCTTCTTCCTAGGTCTAGCACTCCTAAATTACTTGAAACAAAAATGTTTAAAGCAATGGGAGACTGGGAGAAAAGGAAGCTTGTAAGCACTTACTGTGGAAGGTAAAGTTAATGAGGGATGTATGACGAGAACTGGAGCAGAGCTGTGAATTGTAAAATGTGGAGGCAGCCACAGCGGCATTAAAAGTAGAGAGAGGTTTGAGTTTCACCCTGAGACCTACAGGACTGGAATGTGATGAGGAAGGAAAAGTTCCCATGTTTATAATAGGCAGAATCAAATCTTTAAAGTTGGGTACCATTAAGACCGATGTTCAAGTGAGGCTGTGAAAAAGTTTCTGCTTGCAGCTCCAGCAATAAAAATACTAAATGCGTCCTAGCATCTATAACAAGCACTTCTTATCACGGTGTTGCATGCATGTTTTATTGTGCAGGAAGTTGCACCTGTGACATGGTGAAAAGTTCTTACAGATAGCTGAATCAGCTGCTTAAATAAAAGTACAAAATATTCCACTATCAGCAAGCTTTTACCTTTCTCCTTGTATTTTTATAGTGTTGTTAACATAAGGTGTTATCCTAGACTTGTATATACAACGTGTAAGGGTTTTCAGAGAATAACGTGGAGCGGAAGTTGTTTCTGATATAACACAAGATGGTCCAGCACTGGCATGGCAGTCTGAATTCCATCAGACAAAGTAACAGGGTGAAGAAGCTGGCAAGCAGAGTGACCGGGGAGCGAAGGGATTAAACAAGCCTAGCAGGAAATAGTAATGTATAGATGAAGGACTGCAACTTGAAATGAGGAAAGGGAATATCTGGTTGAAAAGGGGTCACGGAGGAGCTGAACCACAGGTTTTACAAAGTGCTTTTGCTCTGGACATGTGGCATCCATGGAGCTAGGGGACCATTTGTTGTTTTGATTTTAAAATAAGACTTACAGCCATACAGAATAGGGCTGGCCAAGGGCATAGTTTCAAACCAGGATCAACGAAAGCATTCTTGCCAAAACTGTGTCCAACTAGTCCTAATACCCTGCATGTGGATTTGTGGTCACCAGAGACTCTCTAATCCAAATGGTGGCTATTCCTGTTAGGAAATCTTTCCTGATGTCTCAATTTATTTTTCCTTTGGGCCTTTCACCAACTAAAGGCATGAAAGAAGAAACGGAGGAAACTGCAGTACAGAACTACAGAGGAAACAAGAGTAGATCACAGCAAGAAGATCATAGCAATGGTGGGTGACTTCAGCTGGGATGGGGAAATCGTTTTGGGCAACCAGATCTTTAATTTCTTGGGTACAAAGAATAAGGTGGACAGACTGTGAGCATGGAACACTGTGGTAAGTTCTAGCAGGGACTTTAGCTATCTTTGCAGTTATAAATGAATATGGCAGGGGGAGGGAGGAACATTGTGGAGAAGGTGGAGAAAGGTGGGAAGAGGAGGAAGAGGGTGGGAGTTGGCGATGATGATGGAGATTGGAGAATGTTAGAGTAATGCCAAGATTATGAGCTTGACTTGCCCATTGTAAAGAAGAAGCAGAGGTCAGGTTTGGGGCAGGGCTCACACTGCAGAGCATCTGTTAGGGACGTTAGATCACAGTATGTCTGGAGAGGCTGAGTAGGGAGCAAACTCAGAAGACATGGTCCAGCACTGGCATGGTGAGAAATTCTGCTCTTTGTTATGGAAAAGCAGCCCTGCTGGTAACATTTGCATTGCCTAAATGCAGGCAATTGCCAGGAAAGCTCTTTGCAGTATTTCTCTAGAACTAGACAGTTGTTCATGGGTTTCTTTACCAGCAAAAACTGCTCTAAAAAGAAAGCTTAACACTCCAACCCAGCCATATGACAAAGCATCCTGAGTACATCCTGTGCAAACCACAGTACATCCCATGCAAGCCACAAGAGACTTTCATGGGGTTTGGTTTTTAAACTTTACGTGTATTGATGAACTGGATGCTGTGTTGAAATTTTGACTTGAGGAGAAGAGGTTTTAAGTATCTCATTCTACCTTGTTCTCGGAGGCTCTGGCAGGAAGGATGTTCAGACACCATGGTAGGTAGGGGAGGGTCTTTACAGAGTTCATGAGGGCTCCAGCTGCGCTAGGCCTGCGGACCAAGCTGAGCTCCCCAATATGTGTGGTGTTTGGAACAACTAACTATTGACTTCAAAAGGGATATGCAGTTTGATGGGGTCTGCTCTTTTTGTAGCTGGTTGGAAACACCACATATTATTTAGTTTTGATTAGCTCAGACAATGCATGGAGCTAGTAAATGTTAAACATTAATATTAATCATACAGGAGTGCCTCTTACAGGCCCTCTGCTTTCTGATCTTCAGCCAGAAGTGCAGGTGTGCTAATGAGGAAATTTTGGCAGGAAGAGCTAAGCCTTTCTTCCTCCACACCTGCCCGTGTTTGGAAAATAAATATGTGCAGCAAAAGCTCTTCAGAAATATATTGTCCATGTATTCCCCGAGCAAATGTTTGAGAGACATGCACAGATATATAAAAGAAGCAGTTGCTATTCTGAGAGGTCTCAAGTGTTGGTGTTGCACAGGAGCTGATGTGATCTGCTCGCGCTCATCAGAACATAAACTCGTAGGAGGTTTTTGAGTTTTTCATAGCCTGCAGAATTTGGCCCTGGCTCCACGGGCTGCTGCTATATGATTATCTACAAAGCCTCATCCAGCTCCACTGAAGTCAATGACAATGTTCCCGTCTTTAATGGGCCTCTTGGCAACAATTCATTAGATTGAGGTTCACAAATATGAATTTCCAATTCAAAGCTTTGCAAAAACTGTTTTTCTTTTTTGGTTTGTTTTAGAGGATACATTCAAATGCTTAGTTCCACTTGTATATCTGCTGCTAGCAGTTCTCTTGTTATTTTATTGTACATTCGTAATTTTTTAACACTCAAAATTGTGGGTTCAAAATATCAGAAGTAAGTTGTATGCTACCTTATTGATTTTAGTGAGATTATAGTTGCATACTGAAAATGCAGAGACTTTCATATCCTAGGACACACAAGTGCCTAGCACATCCCTTCAGGGGGCCAGGAAGAAGACAGAAAGATCAGAAGTACTTCAGATCAGTTGCAAGGCAGGCATAATCCATAAACTTTTATAAGGAGAGGCTGAATCTTGCCTTGTCTCCCAGGAGCCACTTGGGATGAAGCAGGTGAAGATGTTCATCCCCTCCTGGAGATGCCAAGTGCCTCGGGAAGGATTTGCTGCAGCTCCTGGTAGAGTTTCAGCTGTGTAAAGCAGCATGAGCAGAGCGCCTTGGGAAAGCAGCTGGGCAAGGCTGGACAGAGCCACTTCAGAGCAGCTTTGTTACCTCTTTTAACAGTAGAAGTTAATCTGGCTTAGTATGTAAAACTTGTTGAAACCACAAACACAGGACGTTGATGGGGAATATTGGTAGAAGTACTTAAAGTGAATAGTCATGAAGACAAAGACTGTTTGGACAAGATTTTTCAACTAATTGGANCTGCAGCTCCTGGTAGAGTTTCAGCTGTGTAAAGCAGCATGAGCAGAGCGCCTTGGAAAAGCAGCTGGGCAAGGCTGGACAGAGCCACTTCAGAGCAGCTTTGTTACCTCTTTTAACAGTAGAAGTTAATCTGGCTTAGTATGTAAAACTTGTTGAAACCACAAACACAGGACGTTGATGGGGAATATTGGTAGAAGTACTTAAAGTGATGAAAGTACTTAAAGTCATGAAGACCAAGACTGTTTGGAGGGACTGCAAGATTTTTCAGCTAATTGGAAATAGTGGAATTGAGTTGAAATTAGGAAACAAGTTTTTATTTGCAGTGTAGCTCTAATGGAATCGTATCTTTCAGCTTATAACTAGAGAGCTTAAGCTGATTTAGGGCATACACGTATGTAAAAATAAATAAATAAATAACACTAAGCTTGGTTGGTCTGTAGTGTAGTAAGTCTGATGTTCAGGAACAGTCATTTACAACAGGAGGGCAAATGAGTGACCAGATGCAGCTGCTGGGATACGATCAAATCTGGCATGTGTTGGGGCAGGTCGCTTCTCGGTGCCTGGCAGCTGCGGGAGGTGTTTGGTGGCAGAGCCGCAGGCTGTTGTGGCGGCGCTGCTGCACCCGCGGCGGCGCTCGATCAGCAGTCTCCGCGTCCCCTGTCTGCACCAGCGCCCCTTCATTTGGCTTCTCTGTTTGCCCGGTATTCCTGGAATCCACGTGGCCCCAGGCTTTCAGAACCTGCAATCCAAAAGCTTCCAGCCCTCAGATTCCTAAATAGCTGCTCCTTTTAACTGTGCTGCAAAGGGTTTCCAAGCTAGGTTGGGGTCACAGCGTGGATAAACCTTTAAGGTAAGCTGGAAATAAAAAGTTCAAGTGACAAATGCAACAGCCTTTGGTGGGGCTTCAGGAAGAACTACTGTGGAGCTGATGCTTCTCCTTTGAAATGTTAATACTCAGGGAATGCAAAGAACACAAAGTCAGCATGTTCTCCATATGTGACTCTTTTAAATACACGAAAGTGTTTGGTCTCAGCGCATGCAAAGGAAACTTCCTGATGAACTCAGTGAATCTACTGGCACGCTTGAAGTTAAATGTACGCTCGAGTTCTGCTGAGTTGTGAGCCTTGGCACAGGATCTTCCCTTATTTCTCTTCCTTGTCATTGCAGTCAGTAATGTATTCAACATATTTTCCATAATTTATAACCAAACTGTGACAAGCACTGTATCAAATGCTGCTGTAGGGACTAGTGATTGATTGAGCTAATGAAGTCCAGAGGCCGTGTGCCACACAGAGCAGATTCACGGAGAGTTCGACAGTGCGTTTCTAGAGATCAGAGGCTGACTGAGTTAACTGGCTTAAAACCCCCAGGTGGGCGCCCTGGTCACAGTAACCCTCACACCTGAGGGAATAGCCATTGACACAGCCCAGAGGGGAACCCAGAAAATGAGGGTGCTTTGAAGATGAGTGGTAAGAATAAAGTGAGGACAAGAAGATTCTGCGTCAAGCCAGCTGCAGTGGAATATCTTCAGTAATATTTTTTCTGCTGACAGCAGAGACCCCATGAGAAGTATTTTTTTCCCTCCCAAAACAGAAGATTTGTGTCCTATGATGCAGTTCCATGCAGGCTGAAGCTGTAACAGCACTGCTGGAAAATTGCAAGAGCGATGATTTACTCCTAGGTTGAAAGCTGAACAAGGGAAAACACGTAAGCAGTGCACTATAGGCACAAAGGGTGATTATTTTTGCCACATGAAACAGTTTTAAAATTCCTGGGTAAAAAGTAATTTTTGACAGTATAGTGCAGGCATTTTAGGTCTTATAAAAATAGCCATGGAAAGAATGTTTGTTTGTCGGCAGCTGCTGTCTTTGCTCTGTCATTCAGGGCTCTTTTATAGCTTTTCTTGAAAAAGGTAGTTATGTTTATTGATGGATGAATTTGTATTGTAATAGTGGACTGAAGCTGCAGAATGTTTACAAAAACTGAAACAAACCTATGACCCAGCTGTACTTTTCCTGAGAAAGTTGACTGGGGAAAAAGATCTCATCACTTCATTTATTTGATTGGATTTTTTTCCCCAGTTGTATTCTTCTAAATATTTTTGGAGGGTAGTTCCAAAATTGCTTTTCTAGGTGTGAGAATACTGAATTGTATATGCAGTTAGAGGGAAGTGTGGTATTTCAGCAATAGCTTTGCCACTAATTTATATAAAAGTAATCTTCCATTTCTTTGATACTTTTCACAATATAAATGATGCCAATTCAGATTCTTTATGATCTGTCATAAGCCTTAAGCACTCTTGCTTTGTTATTTTTTTTCTAATGTTCATCCTCCAGATTTCTTCTAAAACAATCATAAAAGCAAACAGGCTCTGAAGAGACTTTTAACTGAAGTTTGTTTTTTTCTTAAAAATTATTTCCAGGCTATCAGATCTGACTAAGAAGAAATCAAATCTATAATCTAATGACCACCACAAACTTGTCAACTTTGGTCAGGCAGGTGGAGAGAAGAATGTTAGGACTTTCTGCCACAGCATTGCCCCCAAAAGCCTAAATGTTAAAATATCAGTGTCTTAGAAATAGTAACGTTAAAATAAAATTCTTGACTTTACTGTCTTGTTTTACAATTTCTTGACTCTAAAGAATGAACTTAATCTCTGTTTTCAGTCTGGTTTTGAAACATAGGGCCTATCAAGATTCCTAAATGCTAAAACTGAGATCTTTTCTTACAATCTTTTGGTACCAACAGCTCTCACAAAAATAGTGTATTTATCAGTTGCTGTATAAGCAGGAAATTTTATATACTGTTTCCTATAGATAGATGTTTACTCTTATTTACCTCTCACACAGTGCTTATTCCCTGTTCCAAGTGAATGATGCAGCAGGCATATGGAAAACACATCTGTGTTTCCCAGTAGGCTTCTCTGCTTTTTGGTAATCCCAAGAAAATTGAAACAGTCCCAGCACCAGATTTGTAGAGGCAGGTTGATCTTCTAAAGCTTTTGGGTCCTTAGCTCCCATCGAGCTTGGTGAATGCCAACCTGCATCTTCAAAAGCTTTGCCTCGTTCAAGAATCTGGATCAGCAGGAATTTCAGGCTAGACTCCGTTTTTTGCAACTGGGGAGAATTGCTTTGTTTTTGGGCATTTTTTCATATTGTGTTGTTATAAGAGGTACTGATAATGGAATTATTATTGAACTGTTCAGAATTGCTTGATATTTACTCACTAGTTTGGTTCTTTCAAAGTTAATTAAATCATCATGTTTACAGGATAATACTAAAAGGTGCTTCTTATTTTTGAAAAATATTCTCTTGTCTTGGTATAAGTGGTCTGGATTGGTGTGTGCTGTTCTGCATAAAGTAAGGTTTTAAGATGTTCCGAAATACGTTCATTTTGTGTTGTTGTTTTAGTTGCTGAAAAGCAGAACAAAAATATAAAGGAAAGTATTATTTAAATATAGAAATCAGAATTGATAAGGGGAGCCTTGGAAAGTGTCACCTTATTCCTAGTCCTTAGTATTTCCCTAGCTTGTGAATCCAAAGCTATTGAGTCTTTTTCTTTCACAAAATGTCTGCCTTAGTTTTTCACAGGAAGTAACTTCTAGGAGAGGAATTTGCTCCAGTTTTCTTTTATGTTTCTATTACTGTAATTTTTACCATTACTCTTTTGGGGCTTTTTTTCTGGAAAATATGCTTCTCCAAAATGTGTCATGGTCAGGGGCTCTGGCATCTAATAGTACAAATTTTTCGCAGCGCTATGTTACTTCCAGTAACTTGCTATTTCAGGGGGAAAAGAAAAAAAGGCTGTTCTTTATCCATTCATCTAGATCATGAAGATTGCAAACAAACCAGGAAAAATGACATGAAACAGAATAAGGCGTCTCAGAAAAAACTGCCACCTAAACAAAATCCATGTACTATCCGGTTAAATTATTTAAAGCAACTGCTCCTGAAGGTTGTTACTTTAAGTAAATTTGTTTCACAGATTAAAAATAGTGTGGTCTTCTATGGTGCTTTGGTTGAATCTGTTGTCTCCTACAGAAAAATCCATTTTTTGCTGATTTGGCTTTGAAACAGCCGCTGTTGTATCTGCAAAAAAGCAATGTTTATAGCAAACTGAATTTGAGTTTTGTCTCAGCCATGAGACAAAATGTAGGAAACCTAGTGGGAAACTTGTAGCAAAATCCTTCCCCAACCCTTTAAAACGGGCACAGGAGGCTGCACAGTATCCAGTCCCATACCAACTTAAACTCAAATATTTGCAGTGTACAGGATTTCCTTTGTTGGTCAAAAGGCAACCATATTAGAAAACTGATTAATAAACTGAGACTGATAAATATTGATCAGAATGTAAATGGTTGAATTTGTGAAAGATTAACAATATTTTAGAAGTAGCAAGAACTGCCTACCTGTAGCTATGTGAAGCAGAATAGAAACCTGAGTGAGAATTATACCCTTATACCCAAATCTTTCCCAGCTTTCCATGTTTTCTGAAATCAGCTTCACTGAAATTTTAGGCTTGGAGCAGCACAACAGGCACAGAGCTGTTGTGGGCACAACAAATGGCACACAAAACACTATCTCTGTTCTGGCTGAACCGCTGCTTAAGACTCTTGAGGCATAACCCGTTTAGACAGGTTAGTTGTGTTTGGAGTTTTTTAACTGATGGAAGATAAAATTTTAGGGGCTCTGGACAGCTTGTATTTATTGTCAGCCTGTTTTGTAAGTGACACTGATTTTATTACTTTTTTTTTTCTTTCAGTTTATGAGCTAGAACGAGAGAAAATTATAGTGTGTATTTACCGCTTGCTAGTGAAATCCCTGCGAAGCGCCGAGCTGTTCATATTAAGTAGTAGCTACTTTCACAGAATTAATGAGAGCTGCAGATGCTCCAAAGGGCAGGGTTTTAGCCTACCCAAGGGGCAGGGTTTTACCTTACCCCAGGGACTCCGTTAGGGGATGCTGGCCCTCGCGAAGGTGGGTGGGTGGTTGTGCCAGGTTTTCTGCATACACGCTGCTTTCTAGCTTGATTCTGATAAAATTATAAGCTTACTTTACAGGTTAGTCCCTCCTTCATAGAACATACGTAACCACTGAAATCTCTGACTCCACAGCTGCCCACAGAGTCAAGTTTTGTTTTGCCAATGATGAGTATTTCTCCCCTTTAATTAGGCTTTTTCTGCAGGTACCAGAGATAGGTGCTGTCAGTGACACATCACGAACTAATGAAGAGCAAATCAATCTGACTCTTGCCTGAGTTTACTGCTGGGTCAAAAAGCTCTTGAGAAAAGCCTTAAGGAAACTAGGTTTGTTGACTACAGAAAGATTTTTTGTTTGTTTGTTTGCCCTGAGACACTTGACTAAATAGCAGCCTTACTGCTTGCCACAATGCAAATCACGGGATGACATTATGTATAATAATTTACATTTTTTGTTGTTGTTAATTAGGTAATAAGGCAATAAAGCTTTGCCACTTATTAATTTGTTGGCTTGGAATGTGGTCAATGCCAGTAATGAGGCCATTTTGGAGTCAGGCTTTTTGATAAGACCCTTTTTGTGAGATTAAGCTGTTTTCATGCATGAGCATTTTATCAACAACCCTGCAGGTCGCTGTGCTCTAGTGGCACTGCTAGTATAAGCACAGTGTACATGGAAATTATTTTGTATCTAACAAATAGAATAATGTATCGTAAACACATCCTGATACATTTTTTTTTAATTCAGACTTTAAGAAAGGCCAACAATTTATAGGAGACTTGCTTGAAAGTTACTCTTTTGTGATTTTTTGCAGTATCTTGCATTCATAGTCATCTTGTTCTGTCAAGCTAAGAAAGCCATGAGTATAAAACACTGAGAAGTCTATTATCAGTGGTTTTTAGTTGCAGGGGTACTTTTTTAATTGCAGTAAAAAAGGAATATTAACATTGCCTCTTGATTTCTGCCTGAGCAGACCTGCAGCTTTCTGTAACACCTTTGCTGTTTGATCAAAAATGAACCTGGTAAAAGTCAAGTGGTTAATTGAAGCCCATCTAATCTTAATATAATTTGACAGTCAATAAAAAATGTGGATAGACTTTATTAGTATAGCACTAATAGTTCCACAATTAATTAGTATAGCACTAATAATTTTGCCATTAACAGGAAGAAAATGGTCTTGGAGTTACAGGGCACTAATTCTTTTTCAAGCTTTTTCTGTTTCTGTTCTGGGACTTGAGCTCAGATACTGGGTCTGATATTAGGTTATTTGCATTTTGTGTGTCCATGTGTATTTACTGAGACAGGATTTATAGGAAAGATAAGATGATATGAATTTAGAAAAAAATCCTTATTTTAGGAGCTTGGTCTAAGCTAAACTTTTGGGCAATCCAGAAGT
Source organism: Crypturellus undulatus (assembly GCA_013389825.1). Classification (NCBI taxonomy): domain Eukaryota; kingdom Metazoa; phylum Chordata; class Aves; order Tinamiformes; family Tinamidae; genus Crypturellus; species Crypturellus undulatus. The sequence continues at coordinate 233,889 of VWPW01028148.1, read as the reverse complement.
CCCAATTACACAAGTTTTATCACTGGGAAAATTCTTGGCCTCTTGGAGGTGGTCCCATATCTTGCTTAGCTTTCGAGGCAAAGTGGGACTCTTCGTTAATTAGCTTTCTCCCTTAGTCAACGTACTTCATGTTAATGAACCTACAGAGAGCCAGGAACAATCTGGTCTCTTCTACCTTTTGTGCGTCAGCTGGAATAACCACAACAGCAAAATATATAATTATTTATCCTGGTCATGCTTTGAACTAAAAGTATGACATTTTGGTTGCCCTGTGTATTCCAAACGTTTCTGTGAGGTTGGAGATCACCCTTCCCTTCCTTCTTTTGTACAGCACTCACCACTGCAGCATACTCATCTGTGATGTGGGGCCCGAGTTTCGACAAAACAAGAATATGGCAAGAGCTGACTTAGTTACAGGACTTTGAGTGAAATTAATGGGATTTAGATGATTTTTGGTAAAATTTCTCCCAATCATCCTGCAAATGTCTACTGCATGGACAGACGTGGTGCAGATGATTTTCATAACACGGCCCATACATCTGTCTTGCTTATGATCATTTCCAAATCAGGGGAAAAGAGAAGATTTAACTTGGGAACCGACACGTTACCATCTCTTACCCGAGAGCCCTGGCGCTCGCGGGTGCAGCGCCGCACTACGCGGCTGTGCCTGTCAGCAGCGGTGAATGCGGGACGGGTAAGCAGCCCAGAGCTCTCACTGCATTAATTTAGGTGAGCTATCAGCTTTTGTGCGCCGGCTTTAATCACTCAGGCCTTTCCATCTCTTCTGAGTATTTTTAGATTATTACACAGATGTCGAGTGATTGTCACAGTTTCACAGGAGATGGGGCACGATTTTGGATTCAACGTCATTCACTTCCCAGTATGTGACAGATACCCCTTTGTGCTGGCTGACGGGCCTGGAGCACAGCAAGGTTTTCTGAGCGATTCAGCTTTGTGATTTTTTCCGTTGCTCCCTTTCCAGAGGCACCGAAGACGGAAGGTAACAGGCACGAGACACAAGTGTTCCCCAAGCTGGAGCAGCCTCCAGTCTCTGTCTCATTTCTGCACCCTGAAGAACATGTCCAAACGGTAATGATTCAAATAAGGATTTTAACTTGTGTCACTAGTTTTAACCATGTGCCACTAATGCCAGTTTGTAAGAGTCGGGGAGGTTGTCTGGAAAAAGAACTTTATGCCCACAGAAAACCAGGTATATTTTCTCTTATAAGGCTAGTGTTTTACAGGGAAAGATACTGTAAGTTTTAAACCTGTGTTTCAGTTCCTTTAAGCAGCTTCCTATAGCTTCCCCTGGATCTACGGCTGCCTGTCACGGTGACCCCGTAGCGCCAAGCCTCACTGGAGCTGTCACCCCGCGGGCGTTGTGTGTGTGTGTGTGTGTGAGCTGTGGGTGTACAGCTCTGTGGTGCTGCGCACTGTGTCACACTGTGCCTGCCTGGCCTCGCACACACGTGTGTGGCTGTGCTCGGGGCGGGGGGGATCTCTGGCTGAATGTGGCATGTCTGTCTGTGACCTTGTGTGAGAGATCCTGTGTGACCCTGTGTGTGAGAGATCCCGTGTGTGTGAATGACTCGTGTATGCGAGAGAGCCTGCGTGACCCGTGTGACTGTGACCCTGTGTGTGAGACCCCGCGTGACCTGGGTGTGCGACTGCCTGTGACCCTGTGTGCGAGACCCCGCACCTGAGAGCGTGTGCGCACAGCTGTGCGCGGGAGCCGCTGCGTGGCTGTGTGACCCGGCGCACGGTGCCCCCCTGCGTGACCGTGTGTCGGGCTGTGCGGCTGTCCGCGGCTGTCCGCCTGTCCGTGCGGCTGCGGGGTGCCCGCGCGGGCAGCGGCGCGGCCGTTCCGTTTCGCGTCGGGCCAGCAGATGGCGGCGCCGCCCCGGCTGGGCG
>VWPW01028148.1:0-231698 GCA_013389825.1 Crypturellus undulatus | reverse complement strand
GCGGCGGCGAGACGCGCGCCCAGAGCATCCCCGGCGGCGGCCGCGGGCGGCCGCGAGCGCGTGTCGCTGCTCAGCACCTCCTTCGTGCTCAAAGGCGACGCGTCCCACAACCAGGCCATGGTGCACTGGACGGGCGAGAACAGCAGCGTGAGTGCGGGGCGAGCGGCGCGGGGCGCGTCCCGGCGGCGGGAGCGGCCCCGTCCCGCTGCCGCCGCGTCCAACTTGGGAAAGTTTGCGGGGAGCGGGAGCGGGAGGAGGGTGCGCGGCGGGAGCCTCGGGGGAGCGGTCCGGGTCCCGCTCCGCGCCCCGGCCCCGGTCCGGGGGCGGATCAGGCACTCCCGCAGCCGGCGAGCGCGAGCGGCTGCTGGAAGTCGGCAGCTCCCGAAGGATTTTTCCAGCCCCGTGGATCCATAGGAATCGCCGCGACTCCTGTTTGTACATTATAGCATCCCTGTTTGCAACTTTTATTTTCCCCTGGTTAAAAGCGTGCCTTTCGGTGGTGTTTAGCGGCGCGTTTCAGTCAGAAGCTGTCCGGGTGAGCCCCGGTCTGCATGTAACTTTTTCAGCTTCACCCGCTCCCTCTTTCCGGGCAGCGGGTGTTGACCCGCTGATGGTTGCGTGTTTGCACAGATGGTTTGAGGGATTTGCCGCCTCTGGATTTATCCCTCGCCGAGACGTTATACCACAACAGCATGTGTCGTAGGTAAATATTGCACGGCACCTTGCGCTGCCCGGGTGAGTGTTGTTATGTGAAGGCTCGAAATCAACTTTCTCCTGGAAGATTTTAGTATTTCTGGAAAACTCTGTGTGATTTTACAGCAGTTCAGTTAAACTCCTATTGGACTTGAACTTTGTGAATTTAGCACCAACTTTATTTGAACTTGTCTCACGTCAGAACTCGAGTTGTGCTTCTCCTAAGTATATGAACTGCCATCCCTTTCTGTGCTTTCTCAAGCCCTGTTTCTTGCCGGTTTTGCTGGAGAGTCACCCGAGACAAGAGCTCGTGGGCTCTGCTGGTAAGGATGCGAGTGGTTCCTCCGGGCAGGCTGCTGCTTGGCTTCATGCTCTTGTGTAATGAGATATTTTCATGTGTCAGAGTTGGAGCTTGACAGTTTCAAAGGCTGTTTCTGATCTGCTCAGAAAGCAAGTCAGAGACGATGGCCATTTTCTCCTTGCAGAAAATGCTGCAAATCGGTAGCATCAGCTGTTCTGATTCTGTCCTTTCTCCTTTTCTACGCTGCTGTTTCTTTTCTGTGGCCAGTGCTCACAGACTGTTAGGGCTGCTTCCTTGAAGAATTCGATATTAGAAAGTTGGCATAAGTTCAGTTTTTGGCACAAAAGGCAAGTAACAGCTTTCATGCAAAGCACCCTCTCCTCTAAAATGAACATACTAGGACCTTGCTAATCCATGTTTATGCCTAGTGGTCTCTGCTCACCTCTCTGCAAAGATTTAATAACAGATGCTGCAGTGAAGGCTTGTATGGCTGAAATGTCTTTTTTTTTTTTTTCCCTGTATGCTACAGATCATTTACTAGTACATTTTGGAGTAGTCTTTTCAAAAGCAAAGATAAATGGGAACTGTCAAAATAAATGAAAGTAGTACAGACTTTGATGCAACTTCTTTTTTTTGTTTCCTCACTTACTAATCTACTAATTTAGTAGTGCAGGATAATACTACCATCACAAATGCCTGTAGATGTTCTTTACTGACTTTACATTCAATAAAAAGTACTCTTGCTGAGCTGCTTAAACATATGTTGCTTAGCTTTTCTCCTGTCAGATGGTAACTGTCGAGCAGGACTGGATTTGAACTGGTGATCTGGTAATGAAAAGCTCTTTGCAGCCAGTCTGAGCAGCCAATCTTTTTGCATGGGATGATTCAAAATATTATTGCCAGCGTTTTTTTGCTCCTTCTTCCTTGTTTGCTTTATTTTAGTGCATGCTTCCAGTATGAGTTGATTTATAACAAAGGCTTCCAGAGGAAAAAATGATTAAATGATTTTAAAGACAGCGTGCCTTTTTTTTTTTTTTTTTTTAACGCATTAAGTGCATTAAGACCAATGGAAGGAAGAAGGACTCAGTGAGTTTGGAGGGAATTTTGCTGCCTGTGTGTGTGTGAGATTAAAACTGTTGGAAATAAGTACTTGATTCAAACCACATTGGAGAGTAGTCTTGCATTTTTTATGCTTATTTTTCACATTGGGTTACGTGTTAGAAGCAGTAACGCTGCGATGCAGCGGTTCTCAGCCCTGCTAACTTATCCCGCATCCTTGAATTCTGGACCTGATCCTCTCTGGCCTCGGGAGCAGAGGCTGGTGCCGCGAACATGAGGCCGCCGTGGCCGGCGTTCCTGCCGTGGGGGCTTGGGAGCAGGCGCCCAGGGCCTTGCCGTGTCACCGAGGCCGTTCGGCACCTCGTCGGAGGCTCTCAGCACTTTGTAAACCAAGCAGCTCAGCTGGTTCCTTTACAGCTGCCTGGCTGAACATTTGACAGTGATGAGCTCCAGATGACCACGCTTCCTCTTAAACACCTCACCCAGTAAAATAAATAACGAGGAAATATACGGTACGATTATTCTGTGGAGCTCCCTGACGGAGAGACAAATAACCATAAAAGATGAGGGGCAACTTGCTTCTCTGAGAGATGTTCGCTGACGTGAGTAGCTCTGTGAAAGCATCACCGTGGAGAGGAGAGCACCAGGACCATGTCTGTACATGGAACTTTAAAAACGTATTTACATCTTGTAAATCCTTCTGTGCCCTGCTAATTGAACAGAGGGATTTCTTGTTGCACGAGGTGTCCTGACAGAAAAGGAAAGGGCTGTGAATTAAAGTGTTCCTCTCTGCAACATCCTTATTTTCGTTGTACTTCGAAAGTCTGGTGTGTATTTTATTATCTTCTGTTAGTGCTGCTAGTTTTGTGACTTGGGGAAACGATGGATTTGGCTGCTCAAGGGGGACTGTGTTTGTGAAGTGAGCTTGAATAACTGGGAAGATTGTTTCGTCAAGAGGGAACCGTGCAGGGCAGCGTGCAAATCGCTTCCTGCTTTGGGTCCTGATTACCTTTATTTTGTATTCTGATGATTAACTATTTATAAATTCCATAAAGAGCAAGCCTGGCCCCGACCTCTCCTTGCAATGGGCTGCATAGTTAAAACCACAGCTGGTGAGGCCAGGTTTGCAAAAACGCCTCAGGTTCAACCACGCGGCTGCACCTGCTCAGTGAATTCCTACAATGAGCGTCCCCGGTGTCCCCAGAAAGCTGCTCCGCGCTGCTGCCTCCCAACAGCGGTTTGTGCAAGTGGAACTAATGTCCTTCCCAGCCTTAAAATATCACGAGCTGAAGACTCGACCGGCGGGTGGTGCCGCGCAGCGTTCGCTCTGCTAACGGCCCCAGAGTGACGTTCGCTTAACCAGGAACGCGGAGCGGCGCATCTGAGTGCGTCCCTGTGGCAGGTGTGTGGGGCAGCCCTTTGCTAGTCCCAGATTTAGTGAAAATACACGTGCGTTTCTGAGCCGGGGAGTTGAAAGGTAGTTTATTGCTGACATTTTCAGAAAGTCCTAGTTCTGTTTAGAAGAGGAGATCTCATGGTCACTTCTTAGAAGTTTTTGGTGGTGGGTAAACACCTTATGTTTTTGGAAATACTCTTTTTTAGCCTTCCTGGAGAATTCCCATTGTGCATTAACAGTAGCTGATTAAAAAAAAAGAATCAAAGCCAAAATAGCAATATTGGAAATATGAGACTTGTATTCACAAGTGGATGGATCACAGGGTGTTCTTTGTGCGATGTGCAGACTGCTAAAGTGCTGTGTGAAGGATGTGCCCAGATAGCTCTGAAGGCTGCAGTTTCATGGTGGCAATATTTCCTTTTTTTTTGGGGGGGTCACAGTATTATGTCCAAGCAGACACTGATCTGTCCAGTAAGTCGCTGTCATGGTCTCTCACAGATGTGTAGCTCTGCGCTATGGGAAATAGAGACATGCACACAACCTGTACCAGACTCAATTAAGCATCACCTTTTCGGAAAGGAGATTTTATTGCACATCTTCAGAAGTTGCTGCACATTTAAGATTTATAAATTGGTCCAGACATTTCTGTACTTGATATTCAGATATTTTGTTTATTTTCTTTTTTTAATATTATTCTTTGTAATGCAGTTTCACTCTGTGTGATTTGCAGAGTTGAGTGATAGCTAAATGTACTCTTTTGGCAGATTTTATTTAATTGGTTTCTGTTTTGTTCAGTTTGCAGTAAATCGTGCTGCAGGAATCTATAAAGAGGACTGACTTCAGTAACACTGTAGCAGTAACTGTGGCAGCAAATGTAATTATTTACCCAAAACGGGCAGAAGTCCATTTGTGGTGAGGTTTTGGTTCCGTTTCTCAAGACAAGCTGCAGTACTTTTTATGAAACTAAAAGGAGCATGAGGTCAAAAATCCGGGCGTCTCAGACCTTTGATAAATGACAGATATATTGCAGAGTGAAGGGCAGGTTTCCCAAAGGGAGGATTTTAAAAAAAAAAAAAGTTCCTTGAGATGATAGTGCAATAAAAAAAATAAACAGAAACCCAACCTGGTAATCATATTTGAATGGAACAGAAAAATCCCACGCTAGAAGCAGAATGATTTGAATCTCACTGAAATAACTGACAAATTTAACTTTTTTTTTTTCCCCGATGATATGAATTTTATGGTTTGTGTCCCAAATTTTGGGGGCCATCCTCAGCGTTCCCTCTCTCCTGCTCTGTATGTCCTTCGTGCTGATCTCTCCTGCCACTCCTTCCTGCGTATTCCGCGTGATGAGGAGAGGAGAGCAGAGGGACAGGAGGGGGAGAGGAGAGGAGAGGGCACCCGCAGGTGCCGGAGCAGGGCTGGAGCGGCAGGTGATGGAAGGAGGAAGGGCTCGTGCAGCCCTGCACCCGCAGGCAGGCCCGGTTGGACCCGGCTTGCTGGTTTAACTGGCGCTACCTGGTTGCTTGGGAGCAGGTTCCTGGCGGCCGCCGTGTGAGAAGCAGCTGCTGCTGCCGCCACGTGCTCAGGGAGAGCAAACGTGCCAGGGGCCTTTGAGCATCGCAGGGAAATGCAGCAAGGAGCAGTAAGGACCAGTGCAGGATGGGTATCGCTGATGCTGCTGGGGTGTTGGGTGGGCACGGGAAAGCAAACTGGGCCTAATGGCCGTCGTTAGGAAGGCCTGAACAGGCCTCTGTGAGCAGGGTCACATCTCCCAGGGGTCACTGAAATCGCGGGGTTAGAAACCTGCTCGTGGGGATTTCTGGAGAAAGACGTGAGGACAGGCCTTCTGATTTCACTAAATTTGTTTAGATTTGTTGGGCAAAACAGATGGGGGGAAATGAGGAAACTTTCAGGACAGCAGTAATGGTTCCTCTCAAATGGGAAGTTCTGTCAGGTGAGTATCTATTTGCCAAGTAAAAACATGCAACTGCCCAGATTATGGAAGTCCTTTATGTCAAACCCTTTGTTTGTCCAAATGTTTTAGCACTGTTTGAATTAGGACCAAAGGATATTAGCATAAGGAGAGATAATCTCTTACATTGCAGATTATGTAATTACTTTAACATTTAGGTTCCCATGGGCTAACACCCCTACCCCTTTGCCCCAGCAATAATAAAATAAACCCCTAATAAAATACCAGTGACAAAAACACTTGGGAGCTAAATAATGGGTGGGGTCTTTGGTCATGCTCAACTTCACTCTTCAAAATTAAGCCTGGACTTTTGTGGTAGGAAGGGATAGGATGGTCTCTGGATTCATCTCTTCCTGGCAGTCTTAACACATGTGGGAGGAATGTTGGGTGAACTGTCTTCTGAGACACGGGTCTCTCTCCTTTCACTATAGGAGCCTGGAGGACTAACTTGGATGAAACACACAGTATATTTAAAATTATGCCTAACCCAAATATCTGGAATTTATTGCTGAGGGATGCAGTTATTTCCTTCCTTACTTATTGTGTTATGGTTGCTGGAGTTTCAGGCAGGGACTAAGACTGTTGTGGTAGATACTACACAAACCTGAAGCAAAAATACAATTGCAGCTCTAAAGACTTCATAATTACAGTTTTACTTACCTGTATCCCTGGGAAGGAGAACAGTATCTTTAAAGGATAAATATACATGGAGGAGATTATGCAGAGATCTGGGTTTCAGTCCAAGGGCCTCTCCAACAGCTGTTTAAGTATTTTTTCCTAATGACTTTGAATATTCATGTGTAAACAGCCATTGGAGCAAGGTCTGGAATTTCCTCTCTGAGCTGAGAGTTCAACTGGGAGCTCGGGCTCCTGCCCTGTGCGTGTGCGTTTGCACCTCTCGCGTTTCCAGCGCAGCGCGTGGCGGGCGCGTGGCTCCGTGTGCTGCGCTCTGGCGGGAGCCGCGCTCCGCACTCCGCGCGCAGGAGCAGGGTCAGCCCCCACGGCGAGCGCTCCGAGCGGCAGGACCGGGCCGGGGAGCACGAAGGCAACGGCACCTTCATGGCGTCGAGCCTGCGCGCACTGTAACCAATCACCCCCTTGGATGCACGCTTACCAGGGGAGAACCTAATCTATGCCTGCATTGTCCCTTTGACCATTTCATAGTGTGGTCTAGGAACTGGAGAAGAAAAGACCCTCGTATGTCTTGGAAACTTCTCCCTCTCTTTTATGTTTGTGTGGATTGGGGCACCTTTTAGTGTGTATTTCAGTTTATTTTTTAATGCCTGGACTCCTGTTACCTGTGTTGGCCGACCCTTAAGTAGTCTTATGATTATGTGACTAAAAGCATTTTCACGGAAATGTAACCATATATGCCTTTTTTTTCCCCCTCTCTCATTTTCTGGTATACTGACTAAAATAATTGTACTTCTTTCTCAGTCTTTGTACCTTTCTTATCCTTGCAGACTGGTTACCATTTCTTTGAATAACATTATTTTTTTGCCCTTTTAATTTTCTTCTACAGCTCACTATTGCTAGCTCTGTAATTGCACCATCTGGATACAATGGTCCTTGGTACAATAGCACCGACCCACAATGAGCTTGTTTGGAATGTTCCTAGGAGTGCGCGTACAGAGACTCTGGTTCATTTCTGGCTTTCCTCTAGTCTCTCTGATGCCCTCCTGATTATTACTTGAGTTTTCCAGGATGAAAACTATAGAGCAGTAAATAGAGTTTGTTTTTTGAATGAGAAGTCATCAAAACACTATCATACCTTGGTCATTAGGTAGAAAGGTAATTTCAGTGGTTTTGTGCAGTAAGATTGTTTCTTCTAGTGGATAAAGTAGATATATTTAATATAGTACATAGATTTAATGTTTATTCTTTGCCTAAGCTCTCTGAAATTTGCCTCCTTGATGAGAGCTTCTCGGAGGGTAGAGCCGCAAGAGCAGCGGCATGAAAGTGCGTTCCCTGGCTCAGCAGCCAGCGGAGCATTCTTGTTACTACTGAGCTGTAGGCCCGTGTTTCTGGCCAGCGTGTTGGCCCATGGCAGCCTGGGGTCTGTGAAGAGGTGTTTCCCATTCCTGCTAAGCTCCCTCTTCGGCTCCTCAGGCTGCACAAGGTGTCGCAGGGTGGCCCTGTCCCCTGCCCCTTGGGCAGCAGTGCCGATGGCTCTGAAGTGACTGTCCCTCCCGGGCGCTGCAGCTGCCGGTGCCTTCCACCTGGTGGGCTCCCCAGTCGGAGCTGTGGGGAGAAGCTGTGGTTCTCAGGTGCTGAAGAACGACCTGTTTGCAGTTGGCGTGTTCCCACGCTCGCCTGCCTCAGCAGTTGTCACCGCAGGACGGGTGCCCAAGGGAGCGCAGCTGGGCACTGGGGAGCACGTTGGAATCGCTCCTCGAGCTCTGGGCAGTGTTTCACAACGCTCACTGTGACTGATTCAGAAGAAATAGTTGTTTGTTCGTTGAAAACACAATTGTATCAGGGGAAGGCAGGTTACCATAAAATCCCCCTGGGTCTAGGTTCAATAAGATATTTTTCTTGTGTAAGCTAACTGAAAACCACTTATAACTTGCTCTTTTCAGAGGATTGGAACTGCCTGTGAGTCCAAGGGATCTAAATCTGCAGCAGCACTTGTTAAATCCTGCCATTTATGGAAGGCAGAACATTCTCCTCAGTTCTTTTATGCTGTGAGGGGCTGTGTCGGATGTTTATCATAAGTAGATCCCAGGCTAGCAGAAGCAGAGATAAGGGAATGACTTTCAGTGAACTTTTGAACCCTTTCATATATATATGTGTATATATATACATTTTATATATGTACTTTTTAAAATACCTGGTTGTTGAGGGTCTAATATGAGGGTCTAGTAACAGCAATAAAATAAAATCAACCACCTGCTAGCAATACAGCAGTTACTTTCTGGGCATGTGGAGACAAGATCACCAGTCTTACAGCCACAAGGAGCCGGGGACCCAGGAGGCCAGAGTGTGTGTGTATGTATGTATGTATGTATAGTGCTCCTCCGCTCAGCCCATGGTTCTTAGATACAAACCTCTGTATCTTGAGTGCCTGGCTGGAACATCATCTCTCACATCCCCTCTCATTTTAGCTTTACAAGCAAGTTTAATTAAGACATGTAGAGCTGCAGCGTCTTGAGTCTTGCAGTGTTTTGTGTGGTTAGAGGAAGCAGACATACAAATTAAGACACTCTCCTCTCCGTGGCCCACATGCACCATATAGGCCCTGAGACTTATCAGAGGTACAGCATTTGATTTGGAGGGCTTTTTCTTTAATTATTAAATAACTTGACTTTTAACCAGTGCTTTCCTCTGTTTCCCTGCCTGCTGTCCTCCTATATAGCAGCAATCAGGGTAGGAGGTCTCAGCTGCCTTGAGAGGGGCTTGAAGCCTGTTGCTTGCCCTGACTGAGGAGTATGAAAAGAGCAGACACTGCCTGGAGTGGGCAGGAGAGCGGCTTCGGGGTGGGACTTGTCCTGAGCACCCCTGGGAGATGAGACCACGAGTGCCCCGGCGGCTCGTGGCTGCATCGGAGATGGGGGCAGAGCCTTGGGAAGCTGGCCCTGAGCTTGCCCTCTCCCTTGGGTGAGGGGGTGGGTATGGACAGAACCAGCTGAGACCTGGTCCTGTTCTTTTTGAAGTTTCCCAGCCTGATAGGAAAAAGAAATATGAAAGAATCCAGTGTTATTTTTTCCTCTCTTTGATGTGACAGCCACTGAGGTGCTGCTGAGCACATGCAGGAGGGAGCAGGGTGCATGGATGGAGCAAAGGTGCCTGTATTTTTGGAGCACGCAGGCCACTGTCAATGTTTTGCATTTCTCTTGGGTTCCAGATATTAGCATTTAACTCTGAGTGAAACCACTGTAAAGAGGAGAAGCAGCAGCATATGTTGTGCATCAGCTGTAGAGCATTTTTGTAGCTCTGCAAAATCCAGTTTGTGAATCAGAGACTTAGCTGCTGGCTTTCACCCCCTCCTGCAAAGGAAGCTGTAGAAGGAATCCTTTCCTCTGCATCTCGGATGAATCAGGCACTTCTCCTTAAAACTTGCAAGATGTAGCTCAGCGAACACGTTTCCAGGTCATAATGAAATACATATGTTCTTCTTCGTTTAGTATCTCTCCAGGGCTACTGTGTGGAGCACTATGGGCCACCAGCTAGATCACCTTTTCCTTCCTTCTTCCTCCAGCTCTGAAACAGATGGCTTATTATGAAGTGGGCTACATTTGGAGGGCTTTGAACCTTTTTTTTTTTTTTTCTTTTTCTTAAGGATCTCATTGCTTCTGAAGAACATTAAGGGAAAGCTTTTTTTTTTTTTTTTTTTTTTCATTAATTGTATAAGCACTTTGGGCCCGGTGTTCCTTTTGTTTATTTTAACATTCCCTTGGGGCTGAAGAGAGGATTTATCAGCCATGGGAGGCTGAAAGTGCAGTATCAGGCTTTCATATGTTGTTAATGCGTTGTTAGCTGGAAGATTATCCATACAGAATAAATTTTTAGCTTAGTACAGCTAACATCACAGAAGTCACTTATTATATCACAGAATCACAGAATGCCTAAGGTTGGAAGGCACCTCTAGAGGTCATCTAGTCCAACCCCCCCTGCACATGCAGGGCCACCTAGAGCACGTGGCACAGGGCTGCATCCAAGCGGGTCTTGAAGATCTCCAGAGAAGGAGACTCCACAACCTCTCTGGGCAGCCTGTTCCAGTGCTCTGTCACCCTCACCGTCAAGCAGTTCTTCCTTAAGTTCCCGTGGAACTTTTTATGCTTCAATTTATGGCCATTTCCTCTGGTTCTGTCAGTGACCACCACTGAAAAGAGGCCAGCCCCATCCTCCTCATGGCCTCCCCTGAGGCACTTATAGACACAGATCAGATCCCCTCTCAGCCTTCTCTTCTCCAGGCTGAACAGGCCCAGCTCCCTCAGCCTCTCCTCATAGGGCAGATGTTCCAGGCCCCTGATCATCCTCGTGGCCCTGCGCTGGACTCTCTCCAGCAGCTCCACATCCCTCTTGTACTGTGGGGCCCAGCACTGGACACAGTGCTCCAGATGTGGTCTCACCAGGGCTGAGTAGAGGGGCCGGAGCACCTCCCTCGACCTGCTGGAGATGCTCCTCTTAATGCACCCCAGGATCCCATTGGCCTTCTTGGCCACGAGGGCACCCTGCTGCCTCATGGTCAACCCGTCGTCCACCATGACGCCCAGGTCCTTCTCTGCAGAGCTATTGGCACAACCTGGTACAACCTAAGGATTGAAGAAAATGTCAACTCCTTCTTTGGCTGGTAGACGTTCATCTTGGCTGAACCATGTCTGTGATGGGGGATACATGTTGGCTGTGATGTTCCTGACTGAAGGCACTGTCCCTCAAGATGGAGATGCAAGATTCAAGATTCTTTATCGTGTTAGGAGAAAAGACCATCAGCCCTAGTTATTGCAGGGCAGTATTTTGAGAAGCGCATCGGGGTTCCTGAAGGGAGCAGGGCTCAGGCCACTGTGATGTTTCACGCGGGTTGGCGGCTTGATGGTCAAGCCCGCTGAAATGAGAGCGCCGCCGTTCACATTCAGCCACAGACTCTGTGGGAAAATAATTTAAGGAGTTCTTAGTCTTTGATCCGCAGGCTGTTGTGTGTGGAAGGTTTGCACAAAATCTGCAAGCTTTGTGTTTCTGCAGCAACCAAGCAGACTTGTATTTATTTACTGAACCTGACTGTCACAATCGCTATCAGTCAGCGAGAAAGTCTGCTCCCCTCCAGGCTACTGCTCTGTCTGCCCTTTGTTTCTCCGACTTTTCCCTCAGCTTTGCTATGGTTCTTATTCCTCCTCCCTCCATTTACTGTCTCCAAGAGCCGCCTTTGTTCTTCTCTTTTCATTTCTTTCTCTGCATTAAATCACCCTTTTCACCCCTGAGGGCTTAAATAGCATGATCTTCCCTGTTCCACCTGGAAAAGAGATCTTCAAAGACGTAGCTGGTAATGACACCGATATGTCAGCAGGAGATTTGGGAGTTGCCACTCGGTGAATGTAGATGTTCACACTTGGTCAGCTGCTGTCTGCAGGCTTGGGTGGACGTAGTGGCAGGGCTTCAGGAAACCTGCTGTTCGTGCTGCTGTCTTAGCCCTAGAGACTACCTGCAGCAGATGCTTAAAGAAAATTGTCCCCAAAATATATCATCCAAATTGGAGCTGTCCCAGGAGCAGTGTGTTTCACCCCATGCCCCTGCCCTAAAGCTGTAAAGTGATCTCTTGAGGTTACCTAGGTTACTTCTGGGTTGGGGACATAAATGAAGTGTGTTGCTTCTATGTCAAACTTCCGCATAAGTTTAAATGATTATAGTTAGAAATGAAAGATTCGGAATCCCATTTCCAGTCATCTAATTCTGTAATCCATGCATACCACCTAGTAAGAATTTATATATTAACCATCACTGGAATTAATCTGCTACTTACCCAACCTTAATTGAAAAATCATCATAATCCATTCAGTGTTAGATTTAATGCATAAATGCAGTATTGTGAACAAAACACAATTTCTGAAATGTCTGTTGCCATGGATTTTAGTGTCTTTATTTAGTTCAGGTATTAATGGATGCCCACAATTTGAAAGATATGCTTCTAATCCATGATTTCGCAAGGGTGCCTCATTATTACTATTGTAACCTACAGTCAATTAACTGTTTTATGCAACCTACAGTCAATTAACTCTTTTATCCTTAAATGAAATATAATATTTGCTTATTGAAGAAATTAAAGTGAATCACACTTTTTTATTTTCAAAAATAAATGGAGGCAGAGTTGATTCAAGACAGCGAATGTGCATGGAACAGTCACTGAAGACGTCGCTCACGCACGCGAGCTGTGACGCTTTCTCTGAGCCTTACAAATACGGGAGTTAAAAGCAACAAACTGCTGCTGTCTTGGCTTCTAAACTAGCTTGCTCCACTGATACTGCTTGCTGTGCAGTCAGTGTAGTTCATGGGCCAAAGGGAGAGGAACAAATTTAGGTTGCTTTTATCTGACATGGAATTGATGCTGTCTTTTGGGAATGGCTTGAAAAAAGAAAAGAGCGGCATTGCTAGGTTAGACCTGTGGCTACCTAGGGAAGAGCACGAGAACAAGATGAACATTTTGTCATCCTTCACCAGACAGATCTCCTGGCCCACGGTGCTTTGTGGTTCGGAACTAACTGTAAAAGCTTTTCTGGTGCACATATACCTGTGTTGTTATAAACATGAAAACCAAATGGAAGATGAGCATATATACGTAAGTGGAGCAGCTGATCAAAGTTGCCAGGAGTGAATCTGTCTTCCTGATGTTGTCCTTTCCACATGTTTAAATGACTTCAAATTTTGGGTTTTGGTCTCAGAATATTTTAAATATTGTGGATGTGTGGCTACATGTCAAAATTGGAAAACAATTGCTTACTATGTTGATTTTAATAGTATTTCAATTCCAGCAAGTCCTATTAAATAATAAGTAGACCTTACCAGGTCTTATTGTAAGGTGTTAATTACGAAGTACTTCAGCATTTGCATGATTAGTGCAAGTTTTTAGTGCACTAAAAACTTTTTAGTGCAAGTTTCTCAACAGTTTGGGAAATTAAAATTATACTATTTGACTTGAGTGAATATATCTTTTTTGAGCTGAAATTAATTTTGTATTCAAGTCATTGTTCTCTTGGAACATAACCAATACTGTGTATGTTCTTATCAACAAGTTAAGTCTCATTTTTAATTTATAAAAGTTTACCTGAGAGTATTCAAATATCTAACCCTTTCCAAGTGTTAAAAATGCCTTTGATGTCTTAGTGTTTGACTTTAAACAACTGATCTTCTGGTGTGTAAGAAAGTTGTTTTGATATGTAATAGTAGATTTGCTGCTTGTTAGTTCCAAGTTTGCTTCGCGTAATTTAGCTAGGTTTTTGTTCAATAAAAATCAGTGGTTCTGTTAAAACAAAAAAAAACAAACTTTCTCTCCAGTTCTGCTTTATAGTGATTTAAAGGCCAGTTTTAAAAAGGCATGATCCTATTTCCCACATTTTAAGAAATGCTGAAGGTAAATGTTGTTGAGTATCTTCCTGCTGCTTCACAAGTGATCCGTGATTTTTTTTAAATAAAAATGTGTTCTCTTTACCTTTTTAAATATTAGACTGACAATTATCAATACAAACATTTAATTAGGGTGAACTGTGTGTAGGATCTGAGGGAGCCCAGGCCTTGATCAGGTTTCTTAGCTAGTACAGAGCGGCATCGCTCCTTTGATTTGAATTTCATCCTCAGTGGAGTGACTCTTAACTTTGATTTGTCTCACAATTATCGCGGTAATAGAAAAGCAAAGGTGTCGGAGCCTATAAGGTGGGGAAAAGTAAACAGAAATCAGCTAATATCACCTGAATTACATCACAAGTATGAATTCTGCATTCTCTTCCTATGTTTATCCTCTTCTTCAATGTATTTTCTGTTGACATCTTTAGGTTACTGAATTTTCCAAGGAAGAACAAGCTTGTTAGCTCAAGCAGAGTTTGGTTTTTGATTTCTTTCTTTGTGCTCTCTGGCTCTTCCTTCCTGTGGGTTAGCTCACTTGATCTTTTTAACTGCATTTCTTTTGTATTGGTGTTGTTTAGCTCACTAGGGTGAGCGTGTTCCATATGGAAGGCCACATCAGCAGAAGACGAGTTGTGCTGATCAATCTAGCATCAGTGGAGAAAGAGAGAAATCATATTGGCACGAGGGAATTGATCTCTGCATCAGTCTTCCTGCACAGACGGTCAGTTTAACCGTGAGAAACCAGCCTTGAGTCCTCACTGCCTTCCTGCTCTCCAAGGCTCCCTGTACTGCAATCTGACTCTTCAGAGCTCGCTGATGCACTGTAATATCCCCAACTGGGACAGCAATGGTGCTGGGCCCAATTCAATTCAAGCCATGTCATGTTATTGAACGCAAAGTCCATAGAAGTCAACGGCAGCCTTCAGTGAGTTTTGGATAAGGTCACTTGGATGATCATTTTTGACCATGCACTAATTCAGAGGTATTTAAACCTCAGAAGCACTGAGAGGAATTTGTCATTGCTAATACTGTGAGGTTATTCTTGATGACAAAGCTGATTTTTTGTTGTTGTTGTTGTGTTTTTTAGTATAACCAGCTTCTTTCTGGAGCTTCTGAACCACATCCAAGTTAATATTGATTTGTAGTGAGATACTGTTTTATGGCTATCATTCGTATGTCCAGTATAAGGAAAAAGCATGATGTTTTCATTCTTCTCCATCACTTTTTTGGTGGAAGAACAAATATGCAGAAAAGCAGGTTCTTTAATGATTTTTTTTTTTTCAGGGCACAATAATGTAATTTATGTAGTGGTTTAAATATTCAAGCTAAAGAGAACATTGTTAGTAGGCTAATTTGGATTCACCTTCCCTATTACTGTTTAAAGAAGCTGGATGTAGAGTTCTGTTACTGCTTCCTTAGGCTGGCTGTCGCAAGGTCTAACTCCCGTGCATCCGGCTGCTCCCCTCCCGATACGGAACAGGGTTTGTGTTTTCCTATAGTGTCCACGTGATGCTTCCGGTACTGTGGAGTTAGAAGCAAACTAAGCTGACACATTAGGTCTCATAAAGGACTAGATTTGCTCTGCGTTGATCCCAAAGGTGTCATTGGTCCTATTTGTGTTACTGTGTTACACAGTCCAATATCTGGATGTGGTATCATGGAGGCCAAGAAAAGGTTGTCATGGGGCAATGTTTATGTCACAGACTGTGACATTTACTTGTTGATGGGACAGTGTAATGTCAGCACATCATGGCACAAATGTCATTGTTTTGTGATGTGACAAATTGCACCCCAGGATAAACTTTTGAAACGATCTTAACTGATGTTGGAAAAATGAATTGGTTTAGACTGATTTTATTTGCGTGATATTTAGGAAGTTTAGAAAGCAAAAGCTTGAAGCAATTTGTATCACTTTTCATTCTTGAAGGGTCTTTGCCAATGTCAGAAACTTTAGTCATTCAATCTATGACGCTTTGTTAGCAGACACATTTGGTGACTCATCATGCTCAAAGGCAGCTCCAGAGTTGACAATTCCGCAGTAGCCAACGTGCTTAATTGGAGCGCTCTCCATCTGTGGCTTTCCTCTTGCAACAACAAAGCAGAAAGGAACTTTTGAACATTTCCAGTCTGACAAAATTTAACTGAAAGAGGGGGATGGGTCAGGGTAATTTTGTGTCTGTTCTGTCCATTCAAAACTTGTGAGGGGCAATTCTGAAGCATACAAAGCAACATTTCTTATGCCGCATGTATAGGGCAAATTCAACTGTGATGGCTTTGCTCAGCATAGCTAAACTGATGCAGAAGTGTATTTGATATTGAAGTATATACCTAGGAAGTTCCAAGTTTATGCCTGCCAGGACATACTATAATAAATAGAAATAATGGATGTTCAGTTGTTTCCAGACAGTTTTAGACATTTGGGTCACTTTAAAGAAACTTTTAGGTGATGCCACACACAGGCTTACTCCATCAGAGGTGGGTCCAAACAGTAGTGTACTAGTAGTTAGCAGTATCCTATCCTGTATTCCTGAAACTGCAGGCATTCATTATAAGCTGAATTTGAGACCAGTGATTTTGTATGGAATGACTTTCCCCCAGATTTGCACAAGGGTGCTAGGGAGCCTGGGCAGGCCTGCGGTTCCTGTGCTCCGCGTTGGCACAGCTGTTCTGCTCCACGCGGGAGCCCGCGGTGATGCTGCATGTGCCTTGCGCGGCTCTCGCTGCATGCACAGGTTTCAGATTAGAAGCAAAAGTTTGGACTTCTGTTCTTTGAAAACACAAAGAGCTGAAGTTGCGATCTTAAAATAAAGTGTGTGTTTTCTTTTTTCTGCTCAGCCAATATTGAGCTAATGCTCCGTGACTACATCTGACTGTAACTCACTGCTATGGAGGAGAGATTGATTGAAGGAAAGCAGTAGTACTGGATGAAAAGAACAGACTTTGAATAGCATCTTAGTCAAGATATTTGGTCACTGGATACTTTGTTCAAATAACTTTGTTCAAAAACTGATTCAAAACCTGTCTTTCTCCTCAGGAAAGCCCTACAGCAATATCATAAGCCTACATTTCTTCTTGGGTTTGTATTGGTGCAAAGACAGACTTCAGGTGAGTGGTGCTTTCCCCACAGAGAATTTGCCACATGCTGGCAGTTCCTGCAGAAGCAGCAGACAAGGAGGGTCCAGTAGTCTTTGCTCCTTTGGGCTGCAGGAAAACCAGTTCCCGCTCCTTGATCTGCCAGAGGCTCAACCTTGAGCCTTGAACTTAAACCTTTCTGTAGCTAAATTCCACACGCACAAGTTTCGTTCCACCCTTTTGGTGTATTATAAGGGCAACACCAAAGTTTATGAAGTGTTTGGATACTTTGGTAATTTATGTGATCATGTTACCATAGATAAACAGAAAGGTAGAGAGAGGCAGTCTACACAGGAAAGTTATTTTTCTGATGTTAATCTTATATAAGGGAATCTCATTTTACAGTCTCTAATCTAGAGCTTTCATGTGGCTTTACATCCTATATTATACCACTTCTTAACTGCCATCCTGTACCAGCAGTACAGCCTTGTGCATGGTTTTTCATTTACAAATGCTTTTAATGACTCCTACCTGCATCAGTGAAATATGCTTCCTTCCACACCACCTTTTACATTGAAATATATGACCTTCTTTCCGAATAACATCTATGTTAAAAATCAATACGAGATTTTACCTTCCTTAAGAAATGTTTGCTATTTTTATTCTTTTTATTCTATATAAATTTATATTTTTAAATTTTAATTTGGTAAGAGTTATACTTTTCTTATTAAGAGGTTGTACATATAATAATTTGGAATGCATCTGGCATTAGTTCTGTAAAAACAATCTGGATATTCTCTGATCTGAATCTACAGAGCCATAAAATATATATGGCACTGTATTAAGTTTTATAATACTCATTACTTCAATGTTGTACCTGTTGGGTAGAAAATCATCGAAGCAGATGAAGAGCCCTGCTCTTTGAGCAGCAGAATTATTAGAAGTGCTTTTACATGGCCTTTTCTAGATAGGAGTTTCACTGCAGGGTTCAGCAAAGAAATAATTAGTATTTAAACTGCTTGCTAAGTAATATGACTGCTTCCCTAAAGCAGAAGAATTACAGATCAGTGAAGTGCTGCAGAATTTTTCTTTGAGCTAAAAACTTTGCCATGTGAGCTCTTCAAGATACAATGAGGGATAGCTGTGTCGTGAGAAGTGAGTTCAAACTCAATACATTAGGCCTTTTTTAATGCACGGATCTTGTACAGGGCTCTCATTGCAGATTTGGGCAATGCTCTTTGTTCCTGTTTCAGCTGCTAGAGCTGTTTTAGCTGCTTTATCTGTTTGTCTTTAAGTGTCCCCTTGTATTTATTTACTTACAGGGTCAATTCCTAATCTCTTTGGAGCACCCTTTGGAGCAGGAACTTACCTGCTTTGTGCTGGTTGTAATCAGCTCTCTGGAAGGCCGGGGCTCTGTATGTGCCGGGCGCCAGTGACGGCTGTGTTGCAGCAGTGAGCTCCAAATGGTTAAAGAGTTGGGTGTTTTGGTGTTAGGCAACCTGCTCTTCTTAGCTGTATACTTCACAAACCTCAGTATTTATCTTGATACCGCTCTGTTCTTTTGAAGGGCAGTTTTATTTGTGTGGAGAATGCATTTATGTAATGGACTTCTCATGAGCGTTGCTAACGGCCATCGTGCCCTTAGTTTCCAAGGGCGCCTGTGTGAGGGCTCCTGCAGGACGGAGGATGTGCCCCCATTCACTCAGCAGGGCCTTGGAGAAGCTCATGGAAATGCTGGGGGCCTAGCAGATTTTACTGTCCCATTTCCCTTACCAAATGGCCAGTTGTTTGGTCGAAGTAGCAGTGTGCAGGACGTGACCTGTATTCCTCAGAAACAGTTACTGAAAATGTCCTGTAAACATCAGGGAACAGAGCTATAAAAAAGCCTAGCAATATCTGGTAGGTATTTAATCCCCAGATCTTTCTGCCTGATGATAGTGGCCTGGCTTTGTTCTGAGCCTGTATAGCTTGGTTTGTGGCACTGGGGAGGAAACTGAGCTGAAGAACTGATCAGGATGAAAGGAACCTGGGCAATGGGGGTACCGCCTTGCTTCAGTTTGCCCTGGCCCTGTCCTCTGTAGGTATGGAGAAGAGTTTATTCTCTGCCTCTTCCATCCAGCTTCAATGCATCTGAAATCCTTTATTATGCCTCTCCTGTGACTTCTGCTTTTTGCATTTAATAATCTCACCCCTTCATGCCTGCCTTGTTACTGCTTAGCGTTACTACTCTAGACCCCTCCTCACTTTTCCTGCCTTTCTCCAGGCTCCTGCAGTCGATCTGCGTGCGCTGGTGAGGCAGCCTCTCTATCCATTACCTCGTGCTGTCTTGCTCCTGTGGAGAAGGCAGACATGCCTGTCTCGTGATTCCTTAGCGCTCAGGCCCTCGTTTTAGCTGAGTGTGCTTTGCTGCTGCCTCATCTTGCTGTGTGCGCTTCAGTATTTATGCCTGTTGATTGTCACTGTTCTTGCTGAGTGGCACCCAGTCATTTGGGATCGTTTTTCTGATCCATGAAGATCGCTTTCAATTCTAATCCTGCCCTTCTCACTGCATGTTGCCCCTTTCAACTTGGTGTCATCCTCTGATTTAATAAGCATAGTCTCTTCCTGCACGTATCCAATAATACCAGACCAAGAACACATTCCTTTGCAAACCCACATCCAAGAAGATACCTGCTGCCTTTCTTTTATGCATAAGACCTGCTGCTCTGCCATCTAAGAAAATTATATCATTTTGCATAGTATTTTTTTTGAGAATTTCAAACTGGACTTTATTCATTGCTTACACCCATATTTCTGGGAACTGAAGCTCTCGCTGTTTGGTGTTTAGTAGCTTCCAGATTGCCTCTGCCACCACACATCTCTCTCATATTTACTATCTGTCCTTTTCTCATTGCTTGGTATGCACCCCATTTTCTGTTAATTCTTCAAGAAGTAGGCAAAGCAAATTCAAAAACGGTGTTTTTGGGAATCTAAGGATGATGTTCAACTCCACTATATCTAATATAGTGCTTCTGCTGCATTGCTCTTGGTGAAAATGTCTCAAGTCATTCTTTCACCCTTCTCCAACCCCAGCCACTTGCTCCTTTCCGAAGGAACATCGTGTTTCATTTAGTTTTGCCATCACAGCTGTTTGTGGGATCTTCTGAAAAAGCAGGTCAGTAAACACATCTCAAACAAGAGTAGCTCTGTGGTCATTCTTTTCCAAAATTTCCCTCTTCTTCATAGTTCAAACCAGCTCCCACCTTTGTTGGTGGGATCATACCTAAAGAGGTTGGTATCCAGAAATGCCAGTTCTGCAAGAAGTTCTGTTGCTGCATTTGTTTTTCCAAAATGTGTCTGGGTAGTTCATCTTATTATAAAATGCCACACTGTGAGTGATTCTTCTTGTTGCTTAAAATAGATACAAATGCAGGACTCGTAAAAATATCAGTTTTTATGTGTCTGTGTTTTTTATCTCACATGGCAAACTCTGCTTTGAACTGGTGCATCTACTTCAAGGCCTGCGTAGTGTCCTTGGATTTGGCAAGCCATTGCCTGCACTTTTTCCCCCTGAGCATACAGCATTCCTCCATCCCTCCTCCCTCTCCAGTGCACTTGGTTTTCACTATGGGGCTGTCTCTTGTCCTTCTTCTTTCTTCCCTTCTTCCTTTTTTTTTTTTTTCCCTCTGTGACACTGCTGACTTTTTCTTTCTCTCTCCCTCTGCATCCTTAATTCTTCACCCTGCAGGAGCTCCATAATGCATTTATGGATTATAGACACTTACAGGTAATTTTTTTATAAATAATGCACACAGCTGGTAAAAAATAAGTGTAGCTCTTAAGACAGCAAAGAATCTGGGTTTTGTGTGTGTGTATGTGTATACATACCTGTGTGTTTCACATAAAATATTTAGTAGGCTAACCTCTCATTTCTCTTCACGGAACATCATTAAAACATTTGAAAATAATGACCTCCATTGCCTTGGTTATATGTTGTTTACTTTTCCCTGTCCTTTTGCCTGTGTGGCTGACAAGAAATTTATGCTTCTAGAAGAGCAGCTTATGTGTCAGTTAGTATGATTTTGATGTGAGGGTAGTGCATTTAGATGCCACTGTAAAACAGCAGAAGTGCCAAACGTGATTTGATAACATCGACATTTACACAGTGTCCTTTCTGCTGGTGAATCCCAAGCAACTTTTGAGAGCAATGGAAAATTAAGTTAACATCATGCCCAGCCCAGGTGAGGTGCAGTAAAACCAAGGCTTCGTGTAGGAAGCTAGGGAATGGTCTGATGGGGGAAAGATGGTCTTGTGTTATGGCTAGCAGACCCAAATTTTTCTTTGACTTTATTAGAGGACGATTTTGATTTTTGAACAGGTCATGTAATATAATCCACTGTTTATTTCCTCTTGATACTTTTTTTGTTTTCTGTTTAGAATAACTTCTGGGAGGATGCAGCCTCCTACTGTGTGTTTCTTTAACACAAAGCACAGGGCAACCCCGAATTTGAACAGTTTTCCAGTTGTACAGTGTGGAGAGAGGAGTTCACCAGAAGCAGAATTGATCCCAATGATGTTATTGGCTGTGGAGCTACAGCAGATCTTCAGAGTTGTTTTGTGGAGGGTGCTGGCTCTGCTGCCCGATCTCACACAGCGCTGCCCCGGGCTGGCGAAGGAGCCCTGCAGCCGTTATTGCATTCTGTATTCTGTAGCAGCCGCATCCAGCCTGGGCTGCAGGGTGATAAGCTTCTGTTCCATCTAAAAGGGCCGCTGTGCGGCCTCGTGTCCCTGCTATTAGACTGTATTTAATCCCTCTCTGAGCGTTGTTGCTGCAGCTCTTCTGTGGCAGCCCAGGGCTGCAGAGGGGCTCGTGAGCGGGTGACTGGCTTCACTGCTGAGTGAAGGGTGTCGAGAGGAGGTGAGGCTGTGTCCTGCCACTGAGTTTCCTAATCTCTGTCTTGGGCAGACTGGACTTCCTGTCCTCTAGGGAGCACATTGTAAACTTCCAGGGTGGAAAACGTGCTTGTGCCGTTGCTTGCTGCCGTGCAAGGCAGTGCGGGACTCCATTTGGGAGCCCGGTCCGGAGGGCGCCTAGAGCTTGATGCCAGTTTGCACAGGGCTCTCTCTAACGTGGTGAGCTCTTCCCGGGATGGCACTGGTGCCTTCCAGGGGGGCAGATGTGGCTCCATGCTCCCACTTTCTTTGGGAGGAATATTTCCTGCCACAGTGCCTGTTGGGACTGGCAGAAGAGCAGAGGGTACAAGTGGGGAGGAGAATGCTTTCATAATCCCTTTTAATCGTAAATTTAATTGTGAGCTCCTCCAGTTTGTCTTTACTTTGTTCTGTTCCTGAAACACTGATTCTGAGGCAATGAAGAATAGTAATGAGGAATAATGAGAAACTCCCAGTAAGATGCACGGTATAACTGAGCCCCAAAATGTTGACAAGATCACACTTTTCTGTTAAAACAATTTCTTAAACAAATAATCTGTTGACAGAAAGGCATTTCTTAGACTCCAAAATGATTTAGGATTTGTACAGTAATTGAAGTGGCAGTTGCTTCATCACACTTAAGTTTATTGATTCCATTAGTACATTGACCTTCTTTCTGCTGAACTACCAGTTTGAATGTCTGCCCTGCTTGGGATAGATGAAAAGAAAAAGATGCCAATTTCCTAACTTTGCTGGTCCCAGTTTTCTGTAAGTAAATAAATGAAAGCAGACAAAATAATAGAAAATGAAAAATTCCAGGAGAAATGGTGCTTTGAATCTCCTTAGATTTTAGATGGGTTTTTCAAAGCAATTTTGTGTTTGTCAGAGGGCTGTTTTTTGCAGGTTTTGCACTGATGGATGCTGAGTTTGCTGGCCCAGTTAAAGTGGCAGCAGCATTTCAGTAGTTCACACAATCAGAAATCCAGAAGGACATAAAAACTATCACATGAATAGGAGAAGAAAGCCATCTGGAAAGTGGTGTCTGTATGATTCTATTTTGTCCATTGTACAGTTTAAATCTTAGTTTCCATATTGATACTTTCCCGCAGAAAGATGCCGTGGAGTTGGGCATCCTGCTCACGGATGCAGGATGCAGAAGGTGGAGCGCTGGCCCACTGCCCAGTGGGAGCTGGGAGCTGCGGCCGTGCACGGAGACCCGCATCTCCCGTCTGCTGTGTCTTGCTGGACCGGCAGCTCCCTCCTCCTCCTGCCTCCAGCCTTTCCTGCTGCAGCAGCAAGCTCCTTGCTCCGTGTCCCCTCACCTTCCCGACAGGTGGTGACTTCCAAGGCAAACACCCTGTGCGAGCACGAGCTGCCTGCCGGAGTGGCGATGCCCTGCGCACTGCCTTTGCATGGGGGTAAGGCTGGTGTCCCGGCCCAGCGCCCACGGCTCTCCTGGCCCAGCGCGGCTCTGAGCAATAAGAGCTGCAGCTTTTGCTGCCTCTCCGCCAGATTTGATAGTTTTTATTTTTTTTTTGCTTTCTCCCCTTAATCTCTGATGCAGGTCAGCCAGACCGAGAGGACATGTTTTGCTCTTTGTAGCTGGGAAACAGAACAAAACAAAGTAAAGATTGGGCCCCTGGGATAATTGAAGTGAGTGCAACCCATCACTCGATGTCTTTTGGAAGGACAGTGGTATTTTTAGCGTTGATAATATATGCTGGACTAATGGATGTAAAGCTTCAAAAGCACTTGTGAGATATTTTAACCATTTTGCCATGTATTTCTGAGCACTCTATTGACACAAAGTACTTGATTACAACCAAGGCTCAATATGACTGTATCAAGGTAATATTCAAGGTCTCTTAGCAGTACTTAGATGCTGGTAGAAGGGACGTTCAGCTCAGGAGTCATCTCAGGAGTACCATATATTTTAACAGCGTGGCTTGTGCCTGGATTACTGCAGAGTGACTTTTGACAGGACTCCAAGAGCACCTTTGCAAGGGATTTGGCCCAGGCGTGTTCTGCTTCCCCTGACGTCAGCTGGGACAAGTGGAATGGAAGAAATAAAAATTGGGAACTGTCATGATCTTTCCAAAAGGTTTTCCAAACAGATTTGTTTTCTTCCTGTTGCAAGATGGAAACTTTTGGATGCAGACCTGATTCCGAGACCAAAGGGATGAAATAGGCTTGCATTTATTAAATTGTGATGCGAGTCAAGCCATATGGCAGAAAGGCAGAACAGGATGTTATGAAGGTTTTTCTCCAGAGATGCAACTCTCTTTCTGTGACTTCATTTAAGCTGCTACTATTTTATGGTGTAAGAATGCTAAGACGGTCTTCTGAGAAGTGCAGTACTGAACTGAATTCAGTTCAGTCTTCTATATGACAACAAATTCTCTGGCCATATTACAAGGTTCGTCACTTCTCATCTTTTCTGATTGTGCTATTCTAAATCTGGACCGTCTGTGTGGGGTTATATTACTGGTGTTGCTCAGAAGTTTACAGGCTTTCTAACAGCCAAGTGAAAAGGGCATTTCTTATTCTCGTGCTGGTGGCCAAGGCTCTCAGTGCTTGCTGTTGTGTTCACAGCATTTTCACAGATTTCTGGCAAAAAACAAGGGGCTCGATTCAGTCATTCAGATTAAGGTCTTATTACAGCATGTCTAAGGGGGCTGTATGCACCCACATTGAACTGTTGGATCTTTCAGATGAAAAGAGGGTAGGTTTTTGATAAATGAAGGGACTCATAATATTTTATGGTTCCTATTTTTTTTAATTGACTTGATTAGAGAAGAAAACAGGATCTGATTTCATTTCCATTCCTTCTCCTTAAAAAAAAACAGTCTGTTTCACTGGCAAATTACAGTGATGAGAATTTCTGAAAATTTTATCAGGCAAATACTTTCCATCTGACAGTAGTGGAAGTTCAGGGCTGCCAGGAGCCCGGGTGATGGTGGTCAGAGGAGATTGTCTGGCTCTTGCTTTTGCCATCCGTTCTGCCAGCGTCGCATCGCTGCCCAGAGAAAACCTGGTACCGACTCTAGGTTCAGGAGCCAGCTGAGTGACTTCTCTTTCCTATTGCATAACAGAAGCAAAAAGGAGCTTATTTGCAGAAATATGATGAAATGTTTGTATGTGTTATATGCAAAAAGTAAAGAGGGGAATGGAAACCAAAAGAGTGGCTGAGACACCATGAACAATTTCACTGTTATTATTTTGGCTGAGACACTGTGAATAACTTCACTGTTATTTTATTAGCATGATGATTAGGAACATGTATGAATACTTTGACTATGAGGAGGGTTGTGCTTCCTACCTCCTCACTTAAGGAGGTGCATAAGGATTAAATTAGAATAAACATGACTGTAATTTACTGTCCTGAGCACATTCAACACTCCTGCTCTTTGACAAGTATCCAACTCCTTTCAGTGCCAGCTGCTTTCTAATCAACTAATAAAAAGACTGAAAAGAGGCTGCTCACCATCCTCCTGTGGCCGTTATGCTGCTGGGCAAAGAGAAATATAAGGTTTAAGGGGGCCAGGCGCAGAACAAGAAAATGAAGGCAGGAGTGAGGGGGCGCATCTAGAAGGTTAGTCTATTAAAAAGCATAAACGATGATTAATGCAGCAGATTTAGAGCCCATACCTGGTATTGACACTTGTCTCAGGTGGAGTGATCTGCTGTCTCCTTGGCTAGGGCTTTAGGACAGAGGTTTTAGAAGTGGCTGTTCCGAATGCATCCGTGTTGGCTGTGTTGATGGACAAAACGTTTTGTTGACTGCTGCTGCGGTGGCCTCCTGTCTTGTGTGG
Organism: Crypturellus undulatus; assembly: GCA_013389825.1. Classification (NCBI taxonomy): domain Eukaryota; kingdom Metazoa; phylum Chordata; class Aves; order Tinamiformes; family Tinamidae; genus Crypturellus; species Crypturellus undulatus. Next base: position 206,427 of record VWPW01028148.1, on the reverse strand, counting down.
TTTAAAAACACCTGTTCTTTGTTTATACAAATCAGTTCAACATTAAAATGAAACATAAATTTAAGCTTGAGCGTCGTTAGTCCTGGGGTCACAGGCAGTGACAACATCTACTGATTCACGGTGTGCAAGGTGCCTTGGCTTTCAGAGCATTCGTTGCAGTGTGACCATGGCCTCATCTTCCACAGCAAGAGGTAACCTGCATGCTCGGATGAACTCCACCGTCCCCCAGAATCACTGCACAGTGGCACAGAGTGTATCCATTCTTTCCTTCTGTATCTCCAGAAGGAAATTCTCATTTCTTGAGAATTTGGTTAGCAGCTTGACTTTAATGGCGTGCTCGAAGTCACAGTAGTAGATCCCCTTTGTGCATAGTAACAAAGTGCCCCTAATGGAAGTGGCTGGTTTTGGGGATCTTGAACTCCTGCTCTGTACCTGCACAATGTGGCCCCCAAGGCACTGGCCACACAAGGCTGGGTGCCTGAGCCTTGATGATGCTGTAAAATGTGTGTCCTGGCAGTAGCTGTGGCTTGTGTCGCAGTCTGCAGCGATCACGGTGCCCTCGCCATGCAGCCAGGTGGGCTGGATGCTTCCCTCAGGACTATGCAGTCATGCTGGAAAACATTGCAGCATTCAATATTTATATTTTTATGATGTTTTTATCTTTCCCTCTCTCTTTCTATGTTACCTGCTCCCTTCCTAGGGCTTTGAGCTCAAAAACCTGACTCTGTAGCATTCACTAAGTTGAACCGCTCTGTGTAGGAGTAGCTTGAATTTGTGAAAATCCAGTGAGCCAACAGGTATTTTCTAGCGAAATTAATTTTTAATGGTGCATTGATTCAGTGTCTCTTGGCTTATATGTCATAGTATTTAAGACTTACCCTTTGTCCGATCTCTAATGTGCTTCCCGTTATCAGCTGCTCTTTGTGTCTTTGTGATTTAGGGCTTCGAAGTGGGCGGCTGCTCCTCGGTTGCGTTTGGAGAGAGCGGATCCCGCGGGTGATGGTTCGGCCAGAGGGTGCTGACATGCTGTGGAACTGCATCCGTCTTCGGCTTCGGCTTGCCGTCCCTGCTGCCCAGGCTCCTGTCTGGCTGCTGATTTACACCAAATCAGGGGCACTTCTAGGAAAGTGCCAGACTCAAATTAACTTTTAAAGTTAGCTGGAATAATTCAAAGCATTCCGTTGATGGGGATGTGGCAACCCACGCTCCCGGCTATGGTTCTGGAGGCAGGTGGATGAGATGGGAGCTGGGGAGGCTGCGAGTGCCCTGCTGACCTGTGCGCCTTGGCCTAGGGGGGTGCCAGGGCCCCTGAGCACCTCCATGAGGTGCTGGAGCCTCATTCCACAAGTGCTGTGCACAGTTTTGGGAACATTTGACAAACCTGTATGGATAAAACTAAGTCTCTTCATGAGCTAATTCCTGCTTATGCATATAAGTGAATTTGGCTGTTTTTTCTCACAAGTGCTGTGCTGCTTCTTTGCTGTTTTTAAGATCAAAGACCTAGGTCTGTGGAAATGAAGTCAGATACCAAAGCAAAGAGTTTGCAACATCATTATTTATAATAATTTATTTAATTGTAGTTATTTAATTATTTCAAATATTTCAAGTTTTGGCTACTCATTTTGAGAAGTTTTGTTTGTTTGTTTGAAAAGAATGAGAAAACAGGACTTCTGAAAATCAAGTTTGGGCCACCTGGTTAAGGTGGCCTAAAATGGCAGTGAGTGGGAGTCATTTTTGAAAATCTACGCCTATCTCAATACTGAGTAAATGCTAAGGAGCCTAATTTGAGATCCTTGTTTGGAAACACTATTTTTTTCCTTGCTTCCTTTAATTCCTCTGTAAAAAGGACAAGAAAATATATATGTCACCATGCTTTAGCAGAGTTAATATTTCTGAAAGACTGGCTACATTACACCTCTAAAATATTAATTCATTTATTACCGTTGCCTGTGGTGTAGAAATACTTAGCCTTTTGGTGTCCTTATCTCTCTGAAATGAGCCTGATATTATTATTTGCTATTAAACCATATTTGTCCTGTGGGGAATGTGTACCAGCAGATAGAGGCAGGACATGTTGATGAGATCCCCCTTTGCAGAGTTTGTAGGGATTTCCCTCTGCTCTAACTGGTAGAAGCATCTCTGGAACGGAAAGCTGAATTTTTAAGCTGTCACCCTCTCTTATTTTGATGCCTACTTCATAAAATACCCCCGTTAAGATCGTGCCTGTGTGCTGCTCTGTCTGCTGCTGCTGTGCAGTTGAGAGGCGCAGGCGTTTCAGCCCTTGTATTCGCCTTGTATTCATATTCAAATCCTTGTATCATCCATCTATGAAATAATTCATCAGGTTCGTGTGTGAATGCTTTTAATGGTTTAATGTGTTCAGCTGATAATAAACTGCATGCTCAAACGTAATGTTGCTCTTTTTAGCCTTGATTAGACTCTCTCCTTGATAGTGATTTAATGGCTGTTCACAAGCTTGTTCGCTCTTGCTGTTGCATATTAAGTACCAAAGTATCCAGCCAGGTCTGCCAAAGTCTTTCAAGGCCCCATGGGTTCTCAAGGGAGATGAAAAGCCCGAACTGGGCTAGCGTTTCCATTCAGCCCTCGGATTGTGTGTGATTGTTCTTGATCGCCAAGGACAGTGTCCGTAAATCCCTGTGGAAACTCTTAGGAGCTCCAAGACCTGTCTCAGTTCTGGACTTTCCTAAAATCCAACCTAAACAATCAAACAAAATCCTTTTGAAGGCAATTAGCACAAGCAATAGCAGTCAAAACAGTTCCAAATGTAGGTTTTATTCACCTCTCTTTTTCATTTCCCAAATGGCTGTCTGAGCTACTGTGCCTGGAAAGGCTCTGTCTGGTTAGAAGTAAGACTATTTTTCATGTGCTATCGATCATCTTATATCTGTCTGTTGTGGGTACCTGTGACAGACATGGCTAACCCTCCCTGCTTACCATCATCTCAGCATTTCAACCTGTGTGGTTTTTCACTGGGCCTTTTTGGAAGTGCTGATAACCCTAATTCACAGAGAGGAAGACGATGCAGGTGAAGCTAACGGGTCTGCCAGGCATTTTCACAAGAAGCCTGTGGGGAAAGGGCCTGATCTGAAGACCTGGGTGAATGTCATTGCTAAAGAATCATTTCTTGCACAAGTGTCTAGTTATCTCTGTTTGAATTAAGAGAGGTAAACATTGTGATGGGGCTGCACAAATGAGGAAGCTGTTTAAAGCCAAGCTGGATGGTACCTGGTTGTGAACCTGGTGTGTGACCGCGCTGCGGTGCAGGAGATGCCCTCAGGGGTTTGCTGACAAGGGCTCACAAGGGAAAGGTGCGTGATGGCCCGTAGAAATACGGGAGTGTGGAAGTGCAGTGTTTTGCTCCTCACTTATGGCTGGAATGGCTTTTATAAGCCCTAGTGAGCTTATGAGCCCTAGAAAATATTGGTAAAAATAAACTGACTTTTCAAGTGCAAGCGGTTTACATCTCATCCTCAGGCCATGTTGAAAACAGCATTTCAGGAATGACATGTCAAGGGTTTATATCAGAGCTATTTCCACAGCCTGTTGCTTTACTAATGGAATAAGTAGTTTAAGGATGTGTAAGCCCCTTCTTACACCAATTAGTCTATATTGATTTCAGTGAAATTAATTCTGGTCTACTCCTGGTAACTGGAAATAGTCTTCTTATTTGTGCTGCTCTCCTTTCCTTTCTCATGTTTCACTGTATCTGTCATAAGATGATCTTGTACTCTAAAATACTTAATTTTAGTTGAAATATGAACATGAATTGAGTGTTTATGAACTGCATTTTTGTATATTGGGCAAGGTATGTTGATTATTTAAAAGAAAAAGGAGTAGAGCAAAAGAGACATCACCTGTGCTTAGCAAAGGTACTGAACGCACTCTAGTCTCTTGGTATTTGATCTAGAGATCAAACACATGAAGGAATGATTTTGCTATAATAAAACACCTATTAAATATTACATAGCAGAGAAAAGCCATAAAAAAGAGAACATTTTTACTTGTTGTGAGGAGGTGCTATTGACTTGTTTTGAAAGTAGTTGTACGAGGAGAGAGCTTCTTGTGCCCTTTTTTACAACACTAGCAGAGTCTGAAGCCTCCAACACGCTCTTCCCATCCAAGCGGCTCCTTTGAGCTTGCGCTCAGTCCCACAGCTCCATCCCTGCCTGCTAAAAGTCCTTCATGTTTCCATGGGGAAATAATCATCCAGCTGGCGTGGGCTGTGAAATACTTCCACATGGATCATACTCAGCAACAAGTTTAATTACAACTGAAGTGGCAAATCTGCCCCTTGTGACATGGCCGCCCTTTACCAGCACAGGAGAAACATGTGGTGGTGGAGGACCTCCTGGGCTGTCGGGAGAATATTCTGCTTTTCTACTGCTCTGACCAGGTGAGTCTTATGTTAGTCCAGCTGCCCCTTTCATCTCCCTTGCAGGAGAGAAGGAACATTTATTTTGTGTTTTTAATGAATACTCAGCGCAAGTATCCTACTTTCGGAATTAACAAAAAACTCTGCAAGCATTAATTGTGTGGTGGTATTTTATTAAGGCTGCAATTCTGGATTTTGTAAAGATTTAATGTAGGCATTTTTATTGGTTATTAATCAAATCCCAGATACGTCTGGAATAAGATTTAGCTCCTATTAAATAATCCTGTAAATGCAAATATTGAAGCTCTTTTAAATGAGCTACATATTTTTTCACTTAAACTTGATGAAACTGGTTAGGAATTACCTATGGTAAGTGGGTGTTTTAGCTACGGCGTTGACTATCTGTTTAATAAAATACATTATTACATCAAGGGAGTGTAGAAAGAGATACTGGAAAATAATAAGTGTGAGATTTTCAGAAGCACTTTGCAGTGCCTTAACTCTGCCCTCTCTTGTGAATTTTACCCTTCACTTCCAATGGGGCAAGGTGAGAGAAGCACCCCAGTGGCCTTCTTGGATAAATGATGCACAGAGGACACAGAAGCATCTTTTTTATTTGTATTCTCCATAATGTGTTCAACATTGGTATGAATCCTAGTTGTCTTGCTAAAATCACAAGTCTTTTGCCAAAGGCAAGGGCAGGTTAAAACTAAGCTGCAGAGCAGTTGTGCTTGCTGGCGGTGCTTTATTGTCTCTGTCTTGTTAGTTCCTTGTTGGATTTGGCTCAGCTCCTTGAGAAACAGTCTTCCCTCGTGAAGAATTGTCTCATGTTACCACCTTAAAATAACACCAAAAGCCCTTGGTTCTTCTTACTGCATTCCTCCCATCTTCCTCCCGCTGTAAAGTGTGTTGTTTGGCTGCTTCTTTTTTGGCCCCTTTCCGTACTGAACCCGATGGCTGGAATACTTCTCATCAACTTGGACCCTAGAAAGCCAAGCGTACCAAGATGCACGCCAGAAGCCATTCAAGCAAAACATTGCTCGTTTATGAGATAATTAATATGTATATACTTCTGAAAAACAGGCAGTGTTAAAATGTGTTCAGCCAAACTAAGCTCTGCGCAGTTGTTCTTACCCACGTACATCCCCTTCTCCCTTTGCTGGCATCTCTGTTAAATCGTAAGCCGAAGCCCTGCTGAGCGTGGGGAGCTGGGGCAGCTGCCAGTGCCTGGGGCCCCCCTACCTTCTGGAGCGCGGGGAATCACAGACGGCTCTGAGGGAACAACGTGGGCCCGGGTTGAAGTCTGAGCGCGCTGGCTGCTTGAGCGGGATGTGCCGGGGACCCTGCAAGCCCCCGTGGAGCGCAGTGGCCACGCGGCAGCCCGGCTTTGCCACCCTGCAGTCACCACCCTGGTGTCACACGCTGCTCAGGGCCGTCTCTACTGCCCGGCCACCGTGAGTCAGTTGTGAGGAGCTGTCCTCCTGGAGCTGGATAAAATACAGAGTGAAAAATGCACTGAATGTGCTGTGGCGTGCTTTTCTTCATGTGCAGGAATTGGGAGCGTCTCTTCTGAAAGCAACAAGTTGCAGGAGCTTAAAGGGATCAAAGTGTCCTCTGGAAATTCACTGCTAGAGAAGCTGAAAGCAATTGCTGTTGAGGAATGGCCATCTTCATTTCAGGACTCTGCTTATTAAACATCCTTATGGTTTTCCACGGGTGATATGTTTCATATAGATAGAGAAATCTTTCTCTGCACCTGCGTGTTTGCAGGTTAGGAAGGCCTTGGTTAGGCAACAGGACCGTGGGTGAGGGTGGCCATTTTTTGTGTCCAGTCCTTACCTAGGGCTGTCTTTGCAACCTTAAATAAATTCCCTAAACCAACTTTTTGAGGGTGGGTATCTGAAGTTAGACATCCGGATCTGTAGTTACCGGCTGCTCCGGTTTTTATAGACACTGACTCCCACGATGTCTTTATGTGCTACATCGTGTAGGGGTTTGCAACATTACTGAAAACTAAATGTGGATTCAGGAACATAATTTAAGGTGTCCAAGTTTGGGAATGTCAGCCTTGACCTCCATGAGCTTATTTTTTTGCTCCTCTGTCAAGCTGACATAATATTGCTTACCTGGCTCAAGAGGATGTCGGGAGCACTGATGGACTCTGAGATTTCTCATTATGAAAGTATTTTGATCAACCTGATAGCTAATATTTTCCAGTTTATGAATAAAGGGTTATTGCTGCAGTGTAAGGAGGGAAGTTGTGCAAATACAGTGGCCATCTACTGCGTTTCTGAATAACACGACTGTGGTGCTGAACACAGCCTGGTTTGACTGGTTTGATCCCCCCTGCACTGAAACAGATGAATTGCAGTTTCTTAAGGAGCAGTTAGATAGCTTCTTAGTGACATGTGCAACATCGTCCTGGTGAGATAAGGGCTCCTTTGTGGTACTCTGCAGTCCAAAATATGCTGGCTGCATGGGCAGAATCAGACAGTTTGAGTATTTTATTTTTAAAAAAATCTACTGTTTTGGTGGAGTATCTGGATTAAATTGCCATCTCATTCTCATCAGAAATGTGCATATTCCTGACAAAGAGAACAGAGGAGCTGAGTGTGGCTTATAGCTGCCCTGGGACAAGCTTCCTTTTGGTAGAGCTCTGTGTTTAACATTACTGCTGTCCGGATGTACCACGGCCGGGGAGCGTCATCATTGGGGCGTTCGGGGCACCCTTTAAGGACAGCATTTGATGCAAGTAAGTGCAGTTGCAGCAGCTTCCAGCTTGTGGAGTTAAGCTCCAGAGGGTACATGTTAAAAGGGAGGTTTCCACAGAATACGGTACTATTTGCAGACGTTATTTCAAAGTATTTCAGATCTGGGATCCCTGTCCTGCCATTCTGTGGGTGCTGTGCAAATATTGTCCCTTTTGGGGCCTGACTGAAGTCTGCTGCAGCTTTAGGGAGCACATTTCTCTCAGCCTACTTTCGGCTTGCTGGATTCAATGGGAATTTTGTCTTTAAATGTAGTGGCAGCCCGTCCGGATTCCAGCTGTCACAGCTTGCACTGAAGGAGTTTATGTCCAGGAGCCCTGAATGCCTGTTGTTTCCGATGACTTAAACATGAGCCAACTGCTTATCGCTGTGGACGGCGAGCTCCTTCCTTGCAGAAGGTTCCAGTTAAACAGACAGACATAATTGCTCAGAAAAAAAAAAAAAGATTTCCCTTGGCTGCTGACGAGCCTGCCTGAAGTCAGCTGTGGTTTGGCTGGGCGCGCTTTGATGAAGAGGCATGACGGTTCTTCTCACAGAGCTGGGTTAACGCTGAAAGCCTTGTCCATTTTGGTTAACGTGGAACAGCTTTTCCTGAGCAGGTGGAGAACCAGGGCTGACCCTGCCCCAGTCTGACTACCAGAAGAGTGCTCTGCAAGCAAATGGCTTTACCATAGGCTTGATGAATCTTTCAAAATCCAGTTGTTGAGGAGGATCACTGTAAGATGTTGCACGCTCTGCATTTTTCAATAATTTATCCAAGAAGATCGTGACTTTTGCCTGTGTTGTTTTTCACTCCAAAGCCCTGCAGCTGCTTTGCTCCAGTTTGGATGAATGTCTCGCACAGCACAGGGCTGTGTGCGGTGCACAACTACTGGAATTGTTGCTTTTTTTAACTAAGAGATTGGCAGCCACTTGGATGAGTCACCCTCAGGAGCCTAATTTTAGCTGGAATATGTGTATTGGGAGAACCTACCAGAGAAAGTTGCATCTCAGAGGCAGAGAGGTGAACTGCATTCTTTTCTGCGCTTTTTAGAAGCCAGCATTTGTACCTGAATTGTATTTTCCTCTTGTGGTTTTGCACAGTCTGACTATAAACACATTGTTTATGACCTTTCTGTCAGGATTAACTGAATTCTTTTGCCTTCAAAGTGTTTATCAGAAGGAGAGAATCTGGAATGACAGCATCAATACTTTGACTGATGTTTGTTTGGTGTGTGTTTGACTTGTGTTTTGAACATAATGAAGTCCAGAGTTCAGGCTGTCATCAGTGTCCCAGTGCGTTTGTTTATGCATGTGTAGCCTGTGCTAGTTTCCTCAAGTGGGTACCCACAGCGGGGTCTGGGAGGGTGCAGGTGAAGTGGTCGGTGCAGGTCCCACATCACTCTGCTTTTGGCTCTGATGCTTTGCCCAGCCTTTGTATGCACCTACGCAGTAAACTACCAGGTGCTGCTTGTAGAAAATGCAAAGGTAGTGTATCATTTTCCACTTAATCAGGATGTTGCTAATCGGGGAATTGCCCAGAGAACTAATTAAAGCCAAATGTACTCAATAACTACTGTTTAAGAGGTGCAATAATTCTGCTTAGCAATAGCATCCTTAGGTGATTTACAGGTACCTGGGCCACGTTCCATTTTTGTGCTGAGTGTGGCCTGGTTTTCTCCTAGGAAAGCTTTTACTTTGCTCTGAATTACAACGCAGAGGATGTTTGTACAGTGACTTTCTCACTGTGTGATCTGTATTGCAGCTTTCTCAACCAGGTAGCTGCTCACCCGCCCGCTCCTTGCGGGGCTGGGGAGGCAGCAGGCTCTGCTCCCCTCCATGCAGGGCTGCTGCTTCCACCACCACAATCTTGGGCCGAGCTTGGCGTTGGTGACGACGCTGCTGCAGCTTTGCTTGTGCTCAGTGCAAACACCTCCTGGCATGGGACACGGGCTCCCCATCCGTGCTGCTGCCTGTGTTCTCCTGGCAAACTGTTTGTTCAGCTGTGTAGCACATAAACCACGATCCTGATCTGGCTGAAAAGTAATCCAGAGAAAGAAGGGAAGAAAAAAAAAAAAAGAGGAGAAAAAGAGAAAAGAAGGATGTCTCATCCAGCTCCGTTTTGAAGGCTGGTTCTCCAAGTGGTTGTACAAGCAGCTGTGCAAGCACCGAGGAGGGAGTGGTGGGAGTAAGAGGGTGAGGCCAGGCAGAATGGAGGCTGCTTAAGCCAGCACTGCTGCCAAAATATTACTTGCCAAATTACTTCTCAGCTCTTCTGTTTTCTTGAAAGTTTCCTCACATCTGCTCTGTCCCAGTAAACTCTTATGGATGTTGCCACTTCTGCCTAGTAACATCAGAGCAGCTGTACTGGTTCAGACAAAGGCTTCATCTAGCCCCAGATCCTGTCCGCAGCAGTGGCTGTGAGCAGACCCCAGGGAGCCTAAGGACAGGCCAGGCCTGTATGAGACCTCCATAAATGTTTCACAGCCACAAACAGTTTTCAGCTTTCAGGATTTCTTAAACTTCTTCTGTTTAGTAAACAACCCCCAGTGAATCTCTCAAATACTTGTTTCAGTCAAGTACAGCCCTGCAAGCCATGTAAAATCCTTGTGTCCGTAGCAGCTTTTGGCAAGCAGTCCCTCAGATTTCCTGCTTGGGGTAATGGAGGACTTCACAGGGGGATTGCCCTAGGAACTGTAAGGGACCACAGGGTGATGGATGTGGGAACAGCCCCCATCTGCATGGTCCCACCTCTGCTGAACGCATGTGCCTCCCAGCACCAGCTGGCCTTCCTCTTGCAGGTGCTTCCTGGCCCGTCGGGGATTTAGCTGGCGAGCCCGCGTCAGAGATGAGCAGTACCAGCACACAGGGCTGCTCCCGAGCACTGCTTCATTCATGGGTGTAGCTGCGGCCATAATGTCCCCAGTGTCCTATGTATGGACTAATATTGGGGTATTCTTAGATCAACATTTTCTAACCCAGGGATTTCAGGAAGATGATAATTTCCTGAGAGAGATGGTAATGCTTATTTAATAACTTTAGATTGATAATTCCATTGGGTCAGGTTTAATGCTCAGCTCATTCACTGGAATTATTTTTATGAACACTTCTTTTTACATAATGCTGACTCACCTGTGCCATAGCCAAGCATGCCAGAGAAAAGGTTTCCTTAGAGGACTGGAGGTATCTTAAACGCGGTAGCAATTGCCAGCTGCTGCTCGACGAAGATGAAATGTTTGGTTGTCTCAGTCCAGGAGGTGGAAGAAGGATGTCAGAAGGCTCTTCCAGAAGCTGGCGGAGGTTGTCGTGTGCAGCCAAGAAGCTCCGGAAGGAATGGTCAAGGTGCGTGCTGTCCCCTGTGGTTAGCAGGTTGGGTTCAGGTCTGACTGCACAGCAGCCACTAGGAATACTACTGTGGCTGGGTACGGTCTCAGTTCAGGAGCAAATTATTTTTTTTTTCTTTTCATTTTATTATTATTTTTAATGTCCTAGTGCTTATCTGATTCTGCTGGGATTCATGCTGGATTACGAACCGGATAAATCTGCATAACATTTTTTTCCGCACACATTTGTGCTTTGTGGTCAAGCCAGTGAATTGCACTGATGTTCAGGAAAATCGAATCCCCTGTAGTCCACGTTGACAAACTAGGACAAAATTTAAATGTTTGTTTAGCAGTGGGTTTGATGTAGATTGTAATTGTTGCTAGGATTGTTGCGTACCAGTTTCCTGTGATGAGAAGGAAAAGTCTCTGTCTCTCTTCACTTAATATATGAGTATTTCTCATGGTAATCTGTGCTTAGGCCTTAGAGGCTCTCCTGTTCAGTGTGGCTCTGCCTGACCTACCAGCATTGCTTCATCAGTGAGGAACAAACATGTAGTCTCTTGGGCAGGGAGTGAAATTACCTGGTACTTATTTATGTGCACATTAAAATCTTCTTATGAATAGGCTGTACATTCCTATCCTGCACCCCCTTGGGACGTGATTTCCCTTCTGTAAGATATTCACAATTTATGTAAATGATTGTGATTGCCAAAACTAATCAAACCAAGGACAAAAGCAATCACAGACTCTCATCTAGCATCTAGCTTCCTGACTCCACTTCAGCCCCCACATTAGCTTCTACTTCATTAAAATATATATGACCCAATTCAAGAGCTAATTTGGGCAAAACCATTAGGCTTCTGTCCTCATCACCGGTGGAGGTTTGAAGTTCATTTTCACACACGAGTGAGCAGTTGCAGCTTTAAGATGCATGAAGGTTATTGCTGTGAATGTGTGTGTGAAAGGGAGAGGGAGGGAAAAGGTGGCAGTCAATGGTCTGCCCTGACCTGCTCTAATTATTTCTGCGATTGCATCATTTTATAATGTCCTGTTTGTGCTGCCCTGCAGAGGAGCAAGCAGGCTACAGGGGTCAGTTAAAACATGCAAAGGGATCTGGAGCCTTAGAGGACTGAGAGTGGGAGGTGCTGGTGTTGCCTCCTGGCTGTTGGGTGGCTAGTACAGAAGTTGCTGCTTGTCACTGGAGTCACTAGTGGAAGGTGTCTGGTCTCATCCCCAGGGATGGCTGAACCAAGCCCAGGGAATCTCTCCTCACTCCACAGTTTCCCTATAATACTGGCTGGTTGTTTGAACTGCCTTAGCTTCAAATGAAGCTCCTAACCGGCGGAGTTTGCAAAGCTCCTCCAAGAATGTACAGATTTTTTAATCCCCCAGATCCAAGTAATTCATCCCAGTAATTTCCCAGTGCTGGGAAGAATGCCATGACTAAATGGTGTCAGAAATATCTAGCAGTATGTGCAGCTGGCAGGGGTTTCTTCCCTGGAGCCACTGTCTGGGGTATCGAGTTGCTCCCTGGACTGATGGATGAGTCACCAGACGCTCCGTTTTGTTTGTGCGTTTTATCCGAGATCATCAGGCAGCCGTCACTGTGATTGACTAACTCAGCGCCGAGTGTCAGGCAAAAGTAACTGGAGTGAAGTAACACGAGTGACAGCTAAAGAATAAGCAACAATCTGTCTTTTCAAATGAGTTGTTCTGTTGGCAATTTGACAAATTGTACGGTGTAACTGAAAGTTCTAGCTAATGTGCTATATTGCTTTATTTCAAAATATTCTATTATGAATTGCTTAGATTTAAATCCTGCAAGATGGAATGCTTAATAATAGCAGTTAAAGTACAATAAAATTGATATAAAGATGCGGAGACACTGCAAATCTTTTGAGATTTATGCCTAAATATATGTGCAAGATCCTGTTTCAACATTTTTAAAAATAATTTGACATTTTTGTTTTGAGAAAAATAAAATGTAAAGGAGACTTCTCAATATAAATGGACAAGAAGGAGAAAGGCTGGGATTGGAAATGATTCTCTTGCCTGTAGCGAACCTGCTGCAAAGTTTGCTCAGCAGATTTCTTTGGGTAAAACACCATCAGGTTGATCTATATTTTCTGCCTTGTATTAGTTGTTCACATTTTTCTTATTCTAGGAAAACTTGACTTCTTTTTTTCCTTCGTGAATTTTATCAAATTTACTCTGGTTCCCCGATATTAGGATGACATTTTGAAGGGACATGTAAATGAGTAATATCTTCCTGAATCCCAGTTTTCTTGCACCAGTATGTGCCAAGAATGTTGGAAGAAATTCTTCCAAACTGTTGTTATTCCTGGCTGGTGAACTTTGGAAGGAGCCAGGCTCATAGCTTTTGTGGTTCTCAGTATCACCCCATGTTTTTTTGAATTTACTCTTGTTCTCTAAGTTTCACTGGTATTTATGCCAACGGGACTCCCTTGTTCTAGAATGAGTGCTTTTTTTCTTTCCTTTTTTTTTTTCTTCCCTCAGACTGACAAATCAAATTTGTAACTAAATTGAAATGTTGCGCTCCTGCTCCAGAGGAAGTGCACCCATATGAAGAGCTATTTGCAAGCAATCAAGCTAGCTCATTTTAAGCTAGCTTGCTGTGAAGGTGCTTTAAACGTGCTCATTTCATTTTGCATTGCAAAGGACCAGGAGTGAGTGTGTTGCTGGCTGCCATGCCTGGCTGCGAGTGCTAAGTCAATCACATGTGGTCATTAAAAGTGCCCACTGTCCATTAGGTAGCTAATACTGTGGCTTGGGTTAAGATTGCTTTGATGATTGCTCCAGCTTACAGTATCTAAGTGCTTTAGGTTTCCTTTCATGCTTGTTAGTCTGATACAGTGTGAAGACACACTGTTTTGATTGTCAGGTACGGATTGCAGATCGGGTGCAAGTGCTGTGAAACTGAATCTTTTAGTTCCCTGCTGCCTGTTACCGCCGGGGGTAGATTTGTCCAGGATTCTCACTGAGATGTGAACGAAGAGCAGGAACAACTTTTTGTAACGTTAGCTTCTTTTAGACCTTGCGAACAGCAAAGGTATTTTGCACATGATGGTCTTCCAGATTTAATCTTGTCCCTCGTGATGATAACTGCCTGGCTATCAGGGAGGGCACAGAGGAGACTGCAGTTACCAGCACTGTGTGGAGGCTCAGGCCTCGGGTAGGGGGTGCGGAAGATGCCCCTCGTGCTGCCAGCAGCGAGGCCGCGTCGTCTCGGTGTCTCGTGGGCCGAGTCTCCTCTCCTGCTTGCCACCAAGGCTCTGCCTGTCGTTTCTGTCAGGTTTAACACTGTAGGCATAAAGGTGTGACTCTTTTTTTCTTCTGGCATAACTGATTGAGTATTTTTCCTCAACATGGGCTGATCCACATGAAGGCTAATTGCTTGCAACCCACCACAGAGGAGAAGGAGCAGACACCACTTACAGAAGGAAGATTACCGGCAATCTATGGTGGAGATTAGAGCCACTGCTTGCCCTGAAGATCTTTATCTGTCCTTTAATGGCTGAATTTTCAGTGGTATCTTAGCCCCTGTGGCAGGTCGTGCTGTAGCAGCTTGCTCTTTCCGATAAGACCTTGGTACCTCCTGGAAGGAGCAACCCCAAGCCGACGGGAGCTGACCTGGCACGGGGCTGGCCGGGACCTGTGTCCTGCGGCCAGAGGAGCGAGGGCCGAGGAGGCGCCGTGGGAAGGGAAGGGGCTGCGCTCGCTGCCTCCCGCTGCGCCCTGGCCCTCGGGATGGAGGGATCTCTGCCCTCCCGCGGCCTGGGGAGCACAGCCCTGCAGGCCTCGTTCCGGCAGGCGCCTGCCACGATCCTGCTTTTGAGCTCGGGGGGATCTGCTTGCATGGGTTTCCAAACCAAAAAAGCACAATTGCTTTTTCAAATCACAAATCTCGTGCTTTTCCCCCCGCACTCCAGTTTGGAAATGACTTGGACGTTGGCATTTTTTCTTCCATTTTCAGAAGGATGGACACTAATCCAGTGAGGATGATAGTAAAGTCTGCGGGTTTAGTTTTTGCTGTGTGGTGAGTGTAGTACTATCCTTTTATTCTGTGATTTATGGTTTAAAATAAAACCACTGACATTTCCAAGAATGCAGGAGAGGCATTACTAACATATATGTTGAAGTAAAAAATAAAGAGAAGAAAGAGAAATTGGATTCTTTGTTGGTATATTTATTTATTCCAGGCCAGTTTTTCTGGGCCAGGTGTTGAAATTATGTTAATTAAATTCAAACATCTACATTTAAAATATTTTATTACTTGCATGATTTTTCTTTCTTGCTATATAACCCCAGATTTTTCAAACACACAGACCATCATCTTAAAGAATCCCACAGTAGCCTTAGATTGCAGATTAGTTCCCTGGAATATCAGCTGTGCATATTTTGCATTTAATAAATTAATTTATTAAGGAAGATAGAAATTGATTATTCAGTTACAGTGGATCAGGCACCAAATATCCTAGTGAGTGTGGTGAAGCATAAAGGAGATCAATAAAAATGTATTTTATAGCATTTCTTAGCAGTGAGTTGGCTGCCTAGAAACAAACCCAAGTACATGCATACAAACTCATGTCTGCTCTAAATGGTTTTTCAGATGATGTGATTGAAACACAAATATCTTGTGCATTAAGCTTGTGTGTGATCGGAGAATTTGCATTATGCATGAAATGCTATTTGCATTTAATTCCCAGAAAAAAAAAAGCTACGATACACACATGTTTGTTTATATTAGATATCTTTGAAAGAGGTACATGAATAAGAAACATGTCATAAAATTACTAGACAAAAAAAAAGTGACTTTCACATTAAACTGTGCTTTAAGACTGGCAGTAGGCCAGAATCAAAACTGTCATGGTTCATGTGTGCCTCCCTGTTTCCTTCCTTTAAATCTTTGCTAGATGAGGAAGGCAGGAACCTAGGAACATTACCCCAGCATTATACTTCTACTGTCACAGCAGAACATCCTCCCTACCAATATTTTTGATGCTAAATATTCGTCAAGGCTTCCAGTAAATGAAAATTTTGATGGAATTGTATTATATGCATTCAAATGACTATAATATTGGAAGTGTTTTATTACTTTTTGGGCTGTTTGCTTTCTTACTGTACTCTGCTAGATGAAATCTACAGTAGCAGAAAAGAGGCAGAAGAGGAATCGTAATTTACAATGGAAGAGTCTGATTTCTATGAACTCAGCAACAAAATCCCCTTTTAACATTCACAATAGCTTGCAGAATGAGAGACAAATATTCTGCCTGAAAAGTTATTCAAAACCTATTGAAACCTAGGCAAGAGCTCCTCCAATTCCAGTGAGTTTTGGATCAGGTGTGATGAATGCCTGTTATGGAAAATTTTGAAGCTTGATGTTCCCAAATGTAGTCTCTGTGCCCTGGTACACAATATTTTTCAGAGGCAATGAGCAGATCGCGTCCTTTGACTCCAGCAGAAGCTGCCTGCTCAGCACTTCATGCAGGTGCTTAATTGCAGAGCTGGAAACTGGGGAAGCAGAATATCCCGGGCAGGCACAGAGGGTGCTGCCAAACCCCTCTCTGTTGGGAGGAATGTGCTGGAGTGAAGGCAAGAGGAAACAAGTGTTCTCTCTGGGAGCCTGTGTGCAGGTGAGGGCTGCCCAATGTGCCCACATTTTCTTTTCCAGATCTAGAAATGTTTTATTGTAGGGATGAAATATATTGGACTTCGTGGTGCCTGACTTATCCCCTGAAAGTATTGGCTTACTATGTCTTGTATAGGAAGAACAAACATACGCCTATTTTGGGATGTGGGCAATAGGATAGGACAATAATGTTGCCTTAACATCAACTTTCCTATTCCTGCTCCATTTGGAATCTAACTAGGGAACCACTAGGCTATTGCTTGCCATTATCCTATCTACAAAATAATGACTGTACCAGGCAGCAGTGCAATTCTGCACTTTTGCTCATCTATTTGTTAAATAAAGTCAATTTTGTGTTTTCCAGGGCTATCAAACAGTTCTCTACCACTCTAGATAAGACTTGTACTTTCTAGCTTTGGCAAGTACTGAAGGTTGTTTGCACAGGTGACCCGGGAGATTCTGCTTAGACTCCCGTGGCTTCTGTGGAAAATCTTTCCATTTTCATCTGGATAACTAAGATCAGGATCTGATCACTGGTTTGGAGCCCTATTTTTCTTTTTGCTCTAGTAAGTATCCTTCTAATGATACTCAGATATTTGGCAAGTTTTGACAGTGCCAAGGTAAGTAAGCATTGCTTGATGGTTTGGGAGTCTTCTTATCTTTGAAGAGGTTTTTTTTTTGAGAATAAAATTGTGTGTGCAAGCTAATTTTCGTGCATTTTGCAAAACTCTGCTTATGATCTATGGTTTGTGCTCTTGATAAGCGCTTTCAGCAGCAGATTTCCCTGCTGGTTCTGGGAGATGTCATAACAGTAGAAAAATCTTTATCCCTCTATGAACCTATAAAACTGTTTCACAATCCTGCATAGATGAAGGAAGCAAAACAACTTAAACTCAAGGCAGATTTATGGGCCACTTCAGCCAAACACTTAAGCATGCTTTCAAGTACAGATGTAGGTTTAATCCATTTTTAGTCAACAAGTCACTTAAGTGCACGAGCAGGGCCTGCTGCAGAACCATTAAAGGTGAGTGCAGGCAGACGTGCTCTGCCGCTGCGGAGCCTGTTTTTAGCACCACAGTCCCCTCGTGTCACACGTGTGACATTTGTGCCATGGCATCTCTGCATAAAGCCACAGGCTAAGGGTGAATCATCAGCATCACCACAGCAACACGTTTCTTCTTAGCGCTCCAAACGCTTCTCTCCTGCAAGTCTCGCTCGTTACGCGGCCCTGGGAGAGCTCTAAGAAGCAGTTTGTGCCCACATTTGCAGACCCTTCCTGCTCTGCTTTGCATGAGAGGCTGCGCTCGGCCTTGAAGCTCTCTGGCTTCTGCGGGCATCCAAAGAGTGGAGAGCCTTGAGGCAGCCCCCAGGGTTGTGTCTGCACGAGCTCTGCCTCGCTGCACCACGCAGGGCCATCTGTGGAGTTAAATGGTTTGATGCCACGTTCTCAACTGGTGGGACTCAGAGCCTGAATTAGTTACAACAACATAAATCAGCTCAGGGGAGGACCATGGTTTTGTACATTTTCCATTCTGAGAGCTTGCTCCCTGAAGCAGATATCCAAGTACCTTTTTTACAATAACATAAGAAAATGATTTTGAGAGAATTCAGGTGTTCATAATGAGTTTCTTTTTTCCTTTTTTTTAACCTATTTGGGGATTTGAATTACTCTTCCAGAGACTGAAGCTGTTATCTCTACCAGTCTCCAGCAGGGCAAGGAGCTTCCTCAGGTGAATTTTATGGTGCCTTCTTCTCCTCATTAGCATGGATGCAAATATTTCTGTGAGGACTTTACACAGAAAATATATTTTTTGATTCTTTGCACAGTGATTTCTACTCAGACTGAGATTCCTTATGGGATGTAGTTTCTCAAACACTTGTCAGTCATTTAATGCACTCTGTTGAAATCTCGAAAAAAGGCATAGGGCTCTGTTTTCAACTTGATAGTTTAAAATGATTTAATAACCATGATGAGTGGAATTTTTTATGAGGCTTTTTGGCTTGTGTTGGCTTTTCATGATATGGCTGAAGGCACTTCAAGCTGCAGTAAGAGCAAGGGTCAGAAAAGAGGTTAAGATGAGACAACTATCAGGGGAGCCCTTTCTTCCCTGTGGTATTTATGTTGATAATAAAGCTCTTGATGGCTGCAGGGAACAGATTGGAGGCCGCTTGCAAGAAGGGAGGTCTCACCAGAGTAGCAGGGTTGGGTATCCCTATAGAAAACTTGGACAATATGTTGTTAATTGTTGGGTCTGTTAGGGTTTGGGTTTTTTTTTCTGTTTCTGAAAAATAGCAGGAGGAGGATAAACTTGGTATTAAATCCTGTACTGGGGAGATGCTGCAGTGACTGCACCTCAGTTTCTGGGTTTTACAACCAAATGTCATGTGTTGTTTTCTACCTCAAAAATGTTTGTTTGGCTCTAGGGGTAGTAGAGACTTTAAACTAAATTAAAAGAAAATACAGAGAGAAGGGGTTGTTTTTGAGCTGGAGGAGAGGGAGGACAGATGTCTGCCCAGCTCATATCTGATCTTTCCTTTAAAACACTCTTTGTCCAAGCAGTTATCCTGTGGATCTAACGAGCTCATTCCCCCAAATTGATATGCATCTATAATCATAAAGGAACATGGCAGCATAATTCCAGTTCCGATTTTGTTTGCTCTCTCATAAGGAAATTATTTGAGACAGTTTGGGCAGAATAAAGATAGTGTTATTGAGAGGTCATAACGTCCTGCCTGCCTTGCAAGAGGGTCATGGGTTCAGGAACTCATTTCACGGGTTCACCCATCAGGAATAAGAAGTTTCCTGCCAGGACAGGAGGTGCACGGTGTGCGTTTGCATCAGTTCTGAACATATTGAGGTGTTAAACTCAGATTATGTGCCAGAAAAATGGCAGCCAGTGCTGAGAAGCTTTTGCAAGCACTCTGCCCGCTTTTTAGTTGCACAGTCTTTAATACAGGCTTTGATTTTATTGGCTTAATAGGCATCGGCTCTTTTTAGCCAGTTTGTACTTCTGTAGTGTAAATGTTAAATACACATCAGCTGTCTTCTCAGTTCCAGGAAAGAGATTGTATCCCACTTGCAAATTCTTTGTATTTGCTTACTGTCTATTTTTGTAGGTGATATTTTGAATGTTTAAGAGCTGGGTATGTTACACAAAGTAGCTGTTCTCCATGACTAAATATTGGTAAAATTTGGTATCTATCATAGCTATTCTTCAATCAGTTAAAAACAAAACCCCCAAAAGTTTCATTTTGAGAAATGAAAATTTCTTCAGTATTAATGGATGGGAAATAAAAGATGAAAAAATCTATATGGTACAAATCTGTTAATGCAAAAAAGCACAGGAGAATTACAGAATATATAAGAGGATGTTTTCCCCAGGTGATACTGCCTGTAGCCTGTTACTCTACAAAGCAGATTACGTGTTAAGAGTTCAGATCAAGGGAAACACCTGAATTATAGTTTCTGCTCATTTGAGCCAGTCAAGGCTCTTTGACTGCTGGGTATTCAAGAAATATGTGCTTTTATTTTACCTTTTTTTTTTGTTCCAAATTAAACATTAATTTATAGTTCATCAATATTTACATATAGTATAAATTGTCATAGCTTTAAAATGCTGCTTTTGTATATACATTATAGCCATTTTTGATGCTTAGTAGTCTTTTCTGGCCACAAAATAAGGGTTGCTGAATATTAGTTCCTCCAATGTTCATTTCTAGGTGTGTTCCTGGAGATGAGGCAAATGTAATATAACATTATGATTTCCTTTTCAGCTGCATGATTAATTTTTTATCATGATACAGATAAAGATTTATCAGTTTCACTTTATCAAGTCAGTAATGACCTTCTCTACAGATGTGATATATTGATCTCAACAGACAGCAGCCTTTTAAATTTTCTCTCTTCTAAATTACCATTTGCTTGGAGAAGACCAGTCTGTGGACTCAAGCAGATACAGAAGTTAACAGATGCCTTCGGTGTGGGAGACAAGAGGGTAGAATAAACTTCTGTCTTTCTGTTGGGTCTAACCTGCTGAGCTGGGTTACTCACTGTCTGCTCTAACGTATCCTAAGACATTCCTTGCTGTCTAGGGGCTAGCGGGTTATACTGGGTGCTATCAGGGAAGTGTAAAATACCACCTCAAGAGTTTGGAGTCCTTTTATATTGAGGGTCGTGCAGGTCCTTTATTTACTGTGGGGATTCAGAAATAGTTGCATATTTAGTGGTTTGTTTGTTTTTTGGAGGCTGGAAGGAGGGACTCTTTTGCTCATGCATAAAATAACAGCAAACTGAAGCTATTTGCAAAGATTTCCAGTCCTCAGTAGGTCTAATGGTGTGTCCCTAAATCAGCGTAACCTAACTGGTATCCTTGGGATATTTGTACTGCCTTCCTCTTGGATGGAATGGGAATGTCTCCTCCTGTGCATGGAAGGGCCCTCGGACCTCGCTGTCCATCCCAAGCCACCATGGCTCCAAGTGGGATACGGAGCCTCCCGTGCGCCCGAGCTTTGATCACTCCCTCGTAGGTAACTCAGTGACCTGGTTTAGACAGGTACGGAGCACCTGCAGCCTCCAGTGACCTGGGGAACTTCGTGATGCTCCTCACTGGAAAACAAGGCATGGGAAACAAGGCACGTGGATAAACGTGGACTTAGTTCGTTGGCTTTATGGTGAAGCTTTCAAAGCGTGAGCCTTTATTGCAGTCGCTGTGGTTCCTAGGCATCAGTTTCTACAGTGTTCTGAAAGATTTAGCTCTTTTGAAAGCTATTTAAAATATATGCATCCAATTCTGTAGTGCCTTTGCAAAACGGCTGAATTCCTTTCTCTGAATGTTGATGTTTTTCTCTAACTTCACTTATTTGTGGGAAGGATCTGCTTTGTAATGTGTCTGAACAATTTAAGCCTCACTGGGAATTAGGCCCATTTATCTAAGACCCTTTAACTTATCAGGCAGACTGGTGTGTTCTTAGAAAGAAGACTTAAATTCAAGATGTCTATGAAGGATTTCATAAGAATTGAATATGTGGTTTGTTTACTGCAGAAAGATAGGAACTAACTGATTTATCTTGTGATCTTGCCCATACAAAATCCCTGGAGTAGTTAACAGGACTGGGGCAGTGTTGCTAGCGCGTGCTGGAGGTCAGCCAAGCTCTGTTCCTGTTTACCTTCAGTTCTGGTAAGTCATTTTAGATTATTGCAGCTGAAGTATTTGGGGTTTGTAATTCTGTAATGCCTTGATAGCACAGAGTTTACGCTGCACACCTGTAATGCCAACTTCTCCTGGCAGTTAGTGTTTGGGAGGAACGTGGTAGAAAATAGGGGGATAAAGAGTAGTCAGGTCCACCCTATCTCACCCACTTTTGGTGCCGGGTTTTATAGAGTGCTCGTCCTCTTCCTAATGCCTTCTTGTCCCATGCATTTGAAGTGCCACCACGCTCTGATCGGCGTAGCAATCTCTGCCTGGGTAACAGCTTCGTTTTGGCCATGGTAGCTTTCCTCTCGGGGCCTTCTCACATTCCCAGGCCGCATGCAGGGGTGCTGGTGACCGCTGCAGTGACCTGCAGCTGCTCAGCACGGCAAATCTGCGTCTGCATCTTCAGCGACTGCAAACAGGAGTACATCTGCTTTAGTGTCTTTAAAAATGAAGGAAAATATTGTATTTAGAAGAGACACTGCATAGCTGGTCAGAAGGGAGTTTTGGAAAGGGAAGGATTTTACAGTGAAATGTAGATCTTGATGTAGATTCTGATGTTTTTCTGGCTGTCTCTACTACTTGTCGGAGTGAAGGGGAACTAAGCAGCCAAAGGCACCGCTCTTGCTTTGTGAGCTCCAGATTTTCACGTTTCTGTAATCCACGTTGCTTTCACGTAAGGCGGCAACCAGGAGGATGAAGCAAGCAAAGGAAGCCTGGTGCAGTAAAAATCACTTTTGTAGTCTGCTGCTCGTTGGAATGATTAGAAAATGATGGCACTGGCCTTTTTATTCTAGCAGTTGGATTAGTTAGGGCTTTAGCTTGCAATATTATCTCAGAGAGAGCAGATGAAGCAGCTGGTAGGGAAGCTTGGCTTGCAACCGTTTACAAGGAGTTTGCACCTGTACTTGTTTGTTTTTGCATGGGTGGGGAGGGGTTAGGAGAGCAAAGCCACTAAGTGACCACAAATTATACAAGTCCATTAGAGTTTTCATGGTTCACACTTATTTACTGTGCTATGTAAATAGGCAGTGTGAGCCACACAGGGAAACAAGCACAAACCCCCGCTGCCTCCGCGGCTGCCGTTGTCATTCCCAAGCGCCTGCCCTGGTCCTGCTCCCGTAGCCCCCTCTCTCCCACATCGACCACTGCTTCTGGCAGGCAATCCCAGCTGAACCCTTTGGAGTTACGAGCTGCGGTGAGGAAAACATGCAGAATCGGGGGCTTATTCCTGTTTGAAATTCAAGCCAATGGACATCTCCTGTTTATTGATCAAAGGTAGTAGAAATAAATATACCCATGTGAGGATTGAGCCATATGGACAGCATGCAACTGTTGAGCATACCTGATTTTAAGAATAGATTTGCAAGGTTTTTTGTTGTTGTTTTTTCTCAAAAGTACATTCCTGAATCCTCTCTGGGCTTTGGGATACACGTCGTTTCATTTTCAAAGACACCGAGTAGTGGATTATCTGACATGGGGCACATAGTTCTTTCACAGATCTATAGATAGAGGTTTAGAAATCCAATTTCGTTTCTGACTAGGTATGAAGCTCAAAATGCTTATGAAGCTTTATTAAAGCAAAAAGTTAAGAGTACCAGTGCGCATTCCCATCAGGATTGCTATTTCTCTGCATTCGCAAGCATACAAATGCAGCATTCCTCTTTCGCTTGCAGCACTGGTTTTTATTGGTGCTTCACCTCAAAAAAGTTTTCACAAAATGGAGTTTGTGCTTGGAGTTAAAGAGCAGGCTCAGGCACATTTCCTCTGACAAGGACTTCCGTGGCTGGCACGTGGCCATGGCAGCTGCCCTTGCTGCTCCTCTCCAGACTGCCTCGTTCCTCGAGAGCTCGGCTGTCTTGCAGGATCACGGAAAGCGAGGGGGTTGCTGCAGCAGCTTGGGAAGGGCTGGGTCAACTTCAGATAAGGCTTTGAAATCTTTGGAAATGAAAAAGCAGCATTCATGTGCTGATGAGATGTGCTGCTGTAGGCTCCTGCTTAACCTGGCACGTCTTTGGAGCCGTATGCAGGCTCCGTCTCATCAGCATGGCAAGGCTTTTATTTTACCTCCGTGCTGCCACTGCACCCGTGCTGCCACCAGAGTGTTTTGCTCTTGGCATTATTAATTAAAATGGGGCTGTTTTCCTTAACAGTTTTACACTTGGAGGAAGAAAGGTAATCTTGAAAATAGCTTGGACCTAAACAGTCTAAAGACTTCCATAGCTCAGCATCAACATCTTGAACCATATTAGGGTTAACAGGACAGCCATATGGGCCCAGAAAATTTGTTGGGATATGTTCTTTGTAGACAGATGCTTTCACCATTACTTGTAACTCTTAACAATGTTCCATAGCTGCTCCATGTAAAAATCAATATAATCATCCAGTTCAGAGGTCCTAAGGTGCAGCACCAGCGGCAGTTACGCTGTGACAATAGACTTCTAAAGTGCTGCTAGGGCTTCATTACAGTGAATAACTTTAACGACGCTGCCGGATTTCGGAGAGTCATCCGATCGGGGCCGAGCTGGAGAGATCTTAAATCAGGGCAGCTGTTCTAGCTTAGCAGTTCAAGCAAATGGCTCTTAATGGTGGCGGCTACCATGATAATGAAAATCTGTGACACCTATTGCTTCGTGCAGCAGAGCTTCCCTTACCACAAAGGGTTGTTTCCGGAGGAGATGGGGGATGAGGATTAGTGTAAGGCGGACAGAGCAGATGGTTAAAGAAAATTACCCACTTTGTATTTCAAGGCAAAGATTTCAGATTAATATGTGTTGCCTTTGCTGCTTTTTTTTTATTGTAGACATTTACAGAGATGGCTTTGGATGTGTGGATGCCAATAAAGAAATTTGTAGTTTATGCAAACAAGCAACCTAGCTTGCAATGTATCTGAGATAAAGAAGATATTTAAGTCATTAAGGAAATGAAATCGCAGTGATAAACCCAAGGCTGTATAGGTACAGCATTATGGTGCTTGGTCTCCTGCCAGTTGCAGCCCTTGGAGTCATGGTGTTTTGCTGCATGTGACACGATTGGTCACACAGTTGGTTGGCTGATTAAAGCCTTGGGGAGCTGCAACTTGGTGACTCTGCCCTCGCCCCTGGCATCCTGGCGGATCAGGGCTGCGTGGTGGGAGCTGGGGCCTCCCTGTGCCATGCTCTGGTGGGAAGGGTCCCTCCCGGCAGTGCGGTCGCACTCCAGCGGGAAGGGTCCCTCCCGGCAGCGCGGTTGCACTCCGGGTCGGCTCCCGCTGCCGCTCGTGGGTGCTGTCATTGTCGTGGCCTCGCCCTCCTTTGGTCGAAGTATCCCTGCCTCTTCCGTAAAGATTTTGAGAGAGAAGAATGCATGTTTTAGTCTCCGAAGGAAGAACCAAAGCGCTTTCAGCTGCCAGTGCTAGGTGTGTAGCCTGTTCTGCTGGAAGCAGGCTTCATTTCCCACGGGAATTAAAAAGGTCAGTCTCTTGCAAAGTGACTGACAACAAGACAGGAAGCTGCTCAAACACCCCCCTCCCTGTCTCTAGCGCGTGCTCTATCAGCCATTCCCCAGCCCCTTTCTCTCTGGCATGGGAGGATAGCAAGCTAATTGCAGGTGTGTACGGCAAGCTGTGTGTGCATGTGTGTGCGCTCCGCGAAGACAGGTTTCCAGCGACTTGCAAACTGTGTAGTTCTAGCAAGCATGTTCCTTCACCCTTAGCACCTGCTATCATTATGAAGTCAAGAAGAGTTAAACATGGTTTTAAAAATTAGCATTTGTCAGTGGAAAAGGATGGCTGTAAAATGAGCATCTCTGCAAAAACAAAAAGAAACAAACCCACCTGGTGCACGTGGACCTCCTCAGTACCAGGACGCAGCGGCTGCGCTGGGAGAGGGCAGTGGGATCCGGCGCTTCCCGGGCACCTGCCTGGAGCCGCTGTGCTGCCGGGCATGGAGATCCCGACTGTTGGATTGACCTGCAGTACCCCGTGACTAAAGTGAGCCTTGAAAATCCCATTTGTTACTCATTAAACTGATTAGAAGATCAGCACACTTTGTGGAGGTTTTTGTAAACCCATTTCTGAAGTACTCGCTGGATTTAACCTGAAAATCTTGACTTCCAGCAGGTTAACTGAGGCTTACTAGCTTTTGATGAGTTAGCTTGGACATGAATATCTTGAGGAAAATCACAGAAAAATTGTGCATTTTCTTCACATGTCTTTGGAGCTCCTCTCTCTTATTTCCCTTCCTTCACTGCATTGCAAACCCAGGCTTCACGGTCTACCATGTAGGGAGCAGGGTTAGCACCGGGGAGCAAGGCCCGAGGTGAGGGTCTCTGTCTGGGGATCTGTGGAAACAGGACAGAAAATGGCTGTTAAAGTAAACAAGTGGCCCCCACCCTCCCACAGGAGGATTCCTGGGGACTCTTGCCTGCTTTGACTATGTATTTTTTGCTGTCATGAACTTATGTTGGTTGCCTTGGATATCTGTCCCTACAACTGTGCAGAAGACCTGTCATGCTCATACCGGGACACGGGTTCAAGTTCACAATCAGATGCTTTTTCTCTAGCTCCAAGAAAAGGTTTTTAAGGGTGAGCAGGCACTTAAATATTCAGCTAGAGACCTTGCGAGATTTTTAAAAAGAACCTTTTCTTAGCCTGCAGTTCCTGTCTGTATCTTTAGATACCTAAATGCTTTTCAAATCTGCCCTGTGGCTGCTCTACTCTTGATTTTCCTTCTGTAAAATGAAAAGATAATCAGGATTAATTCACTAATGGAAAATGTGTGGCAGTTGGACAGTGCCCTGAGGAAGAAGAGTATCTTCTGCTCTGAATCCAAGAGCTGTGCAATTCTCGTAATGCTTTTATAAAACACCGATGAGAAGTGCACAGAGCTGATGTGGTGGAGGTGGTGATGAAGGAGTGGTTGCTCCCTACACTCTGTAAAGAAATAACATCCCCTTTACTGGCAGAGCTGCAGGATCCTTCTTTGCAGGAAACTGTATTTGTAGGTTAAATGGAGTGAATTAGCAAACAAGTAATTATATTTGCATGTAACCTTGTTAAGGTAATATCCTGTCCATCCTAAACCTGTCATACTGGACATACTTAATCTTTGTGATGCATGGAGCAATATATTATGTTTGACAGTTTCTAAAGGAAGAAGGACGAGGGGCTGTAACTGGACTGCTGGCGCTGGAAAATAATGATGAGCATTTCTCATCTTCAGAGGGTTTCCAGCCACGCGCCCGCTGAGTGTGGGAGGTGAGCGAGTTTTATCCGTGTTTAACAGATGATGGAGCTGAGATGGAAGGAGAATCACTGACGTAAAACTTGAAGTTCCTACTTCCTCACAGTGCAGTGTAAAAACAAAATAAGTTTCATTTGTTCAATCTGCACGGAACAAGTGCAGGACTGAGATTAGGCAGGTTACATGCATCATTCTGGGATGTGACCCTTGGCACACCAAGTCAGCTCCCTGCACTACTAATGCAACAAGTTCTTGAGTAATTACATTACTGTTGTGGTCAGTAATCTTCATGAGTGAATTAAAGCGTGAAGAGTTTCTCAGTGCTCCCCCTTAGAAACAGAGCCCTGGTCCGGGATTTAGGGCCTGTTTTGGACTCAGTGGAATCGCAGACGGGGTCGGGCTCACGAGTGCACGGCCCGTTGCGCTGCAGAGCTCCCTGTGCGCCGTGCAGCACCGCGGGCCTCCGCGCTGCATTGCATGGCCAGGAATTTCAGTGCCTTGGTAGCTAAATTGGCAAAACCAGATCAGCTGCTGAAATGCACATTTTGTTACATGGGTACCGGGAGTTAGAAATAGCACTTTAATTTTGATTTTAAGTATGTAAATTCTGTTAGAAGATTTTTTGTGTGTTGTGTGTGTGTGTTTGTTGTTGTTGTTTGTATTTCATGCTGGAATTTCTTTTATATTGCCAGCAAAAGGTGGCTCATATATTATTCACTCTTTGTCCCTCACTGTGATTCTGGTGTCCCAAGGCTAGTGAGGCACAAATATACCTTAGAAATTTTACAAAAAATCTTTTTATCTCCCCTCATTAAATTTAGTAAAGCTCCCGCAATGTCACCAAAATTTAATGTATAGACCAGCCATACTGAACCATACTGCAGTGTGCCATTGGAACCCAGTGGATAATCAGTTTGCAGATAGGTGAACAAAGATGAAAATACTTTGAGTGTTGGCTTTGTTAGTTACCATCAGAAAAATGCTTTATATATGCAAAAGGAAAAAAAAAAGGGCAAGTTAAAACAATGCAGTCCTGTTAACACAGGCAGGAACTATTCATTTTCCTATTAATTTTTCACTGATTGCTTCTCCCCTCCACTGTGTTTATTCCCTTAACTTATTTCTATGTTGCAGCTCTGTCCAGTAATTTTGAGGTAAACTCCCTTCTGTTTTCTTTCTTCTTTGTATTTTGGGGGAAATTCCTGAATGTATTTGTTAGTTTCTCGATAAAAGAAAAACATTTCAGCTTAGTTGTTACCTGAGCTCTACTGTCTGAAATGACACTGCTAAAAATCAATATGCAGAAAGCCAGATCATTTAGAGGTTTTCCCCCAATCAGTTTGTATAGACAGCATGCTCAAGAAAACAGCCTGAGTAAACTGCATCATGATTGATTTCAAGTACATCTGGTGGTGTCGAGTTGTCTGCCCAGTCGTTCCTCTTCATTCTGCACTCTACATGCTTCACCTTTTGGAATCAAATAATCAGTAGCAATAAGCACAAGCACCAAGAAAACCCTTAGTTTTAGTTTCAAACCAAATACTGACAGCTTTATGTTTTGTTTATGAATTCCTATATTCCACTAGCAGGACTCTAATATTTTCAGAATCTTTGAGTAAGCTCTGACTCCACTTTATACTAGATTAATAAAAATAGATGTTTTGGTTTATATTGACAGGTTTGCTACTAGTGTCCTTGAGACTAGATTTTCGCCATGTCTCAACATCATTATCAACATCTCTCACTTAATTTCTTTTAAAAAAGTGGCAAGAGAATCAATACAGCAAGGTGTCAGCATTGGTGTTAGACCCAGTGCTTCTGCTGGGTCTCTTATTGCTTATTTTTTAATTGGCATTTATGACTGAGAGGGAGTATCTCTGCAACTCGAAAAATACTGCTCTACCTGAGAACAGAGCATTAACTGTGGAATGGGTTCTGATATCTTTCTTGATATAAATCCAGAATACTTAATTGCTATTAAAAATTAGGATTTCTATCCAAGGAAAAGAAATTCAGATTTTACTCATATTTCCCACCTTAAAATTTTACATCAGAACAAATTCTTATTCCAAACTCTGCTTTTGCCTTCCTGTATGAGAATAAATGGTTCACCTATCGTTATCTGCCACAGACCATAAGTCTGTTTTATAAAATGATATTCCATTTCAAATATTATTCTAAAAAGTTGTTTAATACCTTGGAATTTTTGGTCTCAGGCACAAACTTGTATCTTAAGACTATCCAAGCAAATGGAGGAACAGTTTCGAGTACCTAAATGTCATGTCTGCTGTCATCTTTATAGGAAGATGGTGTTACGCCTTCTAGCTATTCAGTTTCTCCTTGTGCAGTTGTTTTCAAGTGTGTTAAATTCTTCCCTTCTTTCCTTTTTGCTTTTCACCCAGTGAACCATCAACCATACTCATGTTTACTCCCCATTCCTTCAGCCCAACCACCAGAGATTTGGATATTTTGTGCTATTTTGTGCTTTCATTGCAGGCAAGTCACTCCAGCTCCGATGGTGTTTTGTTGCTCTCTCTGAGCGCAACCCAGCGTGTCTGCGTCTTTCAAATAATGATGTGCACAGAGGATTAGCTGCCCACTGCAGTGTTAATGCAGTCAGGGAAAGCGATTTAAGTGTTTTCAGTTGTATGAGTATGTTTATACAGGTCAACTTCTGTAGCAGTACCTAGGGAAGCACAAACTTTTCTGTATTCTCTTCCTGTTTATTTCAATGGTAACTCTAAGTGATTGCTATTTATTTCTCCCATTCTGGGTGAATTTTTAAGTCCATTTCAGAAAAGCAGATGATGACTTCTTGTTAAATAGGGCCCAATCTTGCATCTTCTAAACTGATGGGAATTTTGCCTTTTGTGTGGAATAAGGCCATGACAAACACATCGTTGCTGCTTGCATCTCTTGTTTAGGTGCTCCAGAGAAACAGGTGTAACTTTGTCCTTTGTAACAAGCTGAAAAGGGGATAAAAGATGCTCTGACAGTCATTTCTTAAGAACTTCTGTGGGCATGATCACTGTGGAATGATTTTTTTCTTAAAAAAAGCATGGTCATTCTAAATTGTGACATGTGACAAAATGACAAAATCCTGAGATATCCTGTGCTGCTCGTTACGATTGTGTTATTGAAAGAAGTGACTTGAATCCAGCGAGTCAGATGATAAAGATACATTGAAACCTTGACAGATAGTCAAGTTGTATGAGAAATGATGACACCGACTTCTGATGAGCACTGTAACTGCATTACTTAATTACATTTTTTTTTAAGAGAAAGAGATATTTTGGATCTTTTAATTGTCTTAAAATGTATTTCTCTTAATTAAACAATATAGTATACAGCATAGCTCAATTTTGCTTTAAAACAAAGTTACACCTTTGGGTCTGATGTGTGAATTGGAGAGCGATACCTACACTCTCCCATGTTTCCTCTTGTCTTTCTGGAAAGTTTGGATGTTTTGGTGTTTTAGTTTAGTTGCTGAAACTCTAGATCATGGAGAAGCTGTGGAATTTGACTCTGAATCCAGGATAGGGTTCCAGACACTCCTCTTTACCTACGCTTAATGATCTTGCAGCCTGTTTTTTCTTATATCTTGTTCGATTGCTACAAAACTTCCACAAAGTGCCGTAGTAATCCTGGGTTTACTCTGGGTTTCAAGGTGTCAGGATGTTGAAAGTAAATCTTCTGGCATTGGAGAAGGGTTTTGGCTTTGAGACATGGAGCTCTCGAGATTAGTGCCAATGATAAAATCCCTTTTAGTTACATACCCATAATCAAATACCCAGTTACCCTCCTGAGAGGAAGACTCCCACGAGAGGTGAGAGCTGATGCTGCAGTATAGGCGCCCAACTCACATTTCAGTTGCACATTAAAGCACAGGAGGAGGCACTTCTGGTTCTTTCTGCTTCTAAGCACAAAATTACATGTTGCTCCTCATTGCTAATGTTCTTTTAAAAATAGTACAGGGATGAAGAGAAATCCTGGCTAATGCTTATCACATGTAATAATGCCCTGGAGCATTAGAGGCACTGTGAGGTTCTGATCTTGGTGTGACAACAGTGAGCAACTGGGAGATGCCAGTGTGCCACAGCGGCAGGGCGGCCTTGCGGTCCTGCTTCCCTGAAGACTCGCTTCGTTTGGTAGATGTGGGGCTGCACCGCTGTGTTTTACTTCTCCGCAGCATCATACTTCAGTTTCTAATTATACTGCTTTTTTAATTCAGACAAGCATGCTTCGTGCTGTTCAGCCCGCCCTAGCTCTCCAGGCTGTTTTAGACGTGATCGCGTAACGTTTTCACACAGAAGATCAATTGTAAATGTTGTTTGTTGCTGAAAACTCACAGCCCGTGCTGCTCACAGAAGGGAAAGACTACCTTGTGTTCATAGCACTGGCACAGACTTGGACTGGTTTTGTTCTCTGACAGGTTATCAGTGAAGCTGTGCGCAGGTTTTCAGGCTTGTTTTCAGGCAGGATTTGGCTCATGGTCGGTGCTTCTGTGCTCTCCTGTTTTTCACCTCTAACGATCTTTACTGGAAAATGTTTAGGTAGTCCCTTGCATCGACCCTGGAGGCATTGGAGAGTGTCTTTGTTTTGATATTCTTACTGACCTGCTGGTTAGAAAACCCTCTGCAAAAGTGAGGTGTGGGTTTGACCATAGGACTGCTATTTACTGGATAAATGTTTTCACCTTTATATTAATAGAGAGAATTGTATGAGGTGAGACTAGTAGAAAACTTGAGCACAGAGAATATAAATACATAATTGAACACAGAATTAACTCTTCTGCTAGGAAACTGTGTGCTTTCCCTGCTGCTCTCAGTTGTTTGAATTGCCAGATGGAACTTGCTCCCCACAACTTCTGGGCGAAGATGCAGGGAAGCAGGTTTGACCTCGAGCCTTGGCAGGCGCGAGGGGAGCTTCTCCCTCGGGTGTTGGGACGGTCCTGGGGAGTCTGTGCAATGAGAGAGCCCCAAAGGAACCACAGAGGATCCTAATGACAGCAGGAATGGTAGAAGCAACGGGAAGGGTTTGTGGAAGGTAATTCAGGAGGACGGCAGTGCGAGATACCCGGGCAGCCTGTCAGAAGAATTGTTCTCTTACTGCCATGATAATCACACACGCCAGGCAAGGAGATAGAAGATTCAAACTAGCTGACCTGCGATAAAGACAGAATGGCATAAATCTTGCAAAAACATCATATCTGATATTTCTAAATTTGGATGCTAGAGCAATATTGTGGGAATGTGAGGTGACGGGAAGCTCGGTGGATGTGGTGATTGGTCTGAAGCTGCTGCGTAGAGACAGAGCAGAGGTGACTTTGGGGAAAGTCCTGTTACCAGAGCCCTGGATTTGAGGTTAGTCCCGTGACAGCTGTGAAGTAGCTCGGAGTGGCATTTCCAGGGAGCTGGTGGGTATGACAGAGCCTTGTCCAGGAGATAGATGTGGTTTGTATGCGGAGACTAGTGCTATCAAAATCACCCTCAAAAAGGGGACACTCCTACTGCAAAGCTACTCTTGCCCCCCTTTTTAAGGACTCTGCTCAACCCTGCTGTATTTCCCCTTCAGTTCCCTTTCAGGTGCTCTGTGATTTTGCTCTTCTCTGCCAAGGTTGTTTACGCTTCATGGCTGTACATTGCTTGTAGGATATTTAGTCTCCATAAAGGAACAGAAAATGTCTAGTAATGTGAGACATTCAGTTATTGTTACTGCTGTTGGCATCTGGGGGAATGAAGGGAATTCTGCTAGGGTGGCTGCATTTGTGAATTAAAAGAAATGGGAGGATGATGAAGAAATCGAAGGTGTTGTGAGTGTGAAGGTAGAAATTGGACTGGTGAACATTTCTAGTCCTGTACCATAAAGTAATTATTGATGAAAGTTTTAGTCTGCAGAAAATCTGTTTTGAACTTGGTACTCACAAGCTTTTCCACTCAGCATGCAGGTTTAAGGGATATACTCAAGTGCGGCAGCGCTCAGAGAGCAGCCACTGGTGCTAATGATGCTGACCTGGGATTAGTTGCTGTTTCTTGTAGGTTTGGCAGGACAGGCTAGGAGAGCACTGACCACCCTTCGCTCTTCTCTGAGCAAGTGGGCACTGGGCTTTGGATTCCTCAGGGTCCACCAAGTAGATTATCCGCTGCTTTTTAAGGAAGAAGTTACAATAATTGTATTGATTGTCTTTCATTTGACTCTTGACTGAGAGGAATAAAAAGCATCAGGATTATTGATTTAGTTTCGCAGTCAAGTATTTTACTTTTGTTTTTGCTTCCCATAGGACCTAATTTCAGGGCCACTTAGACAGTTATGTAAGGTCCTAATGCAGTCAAGATAATGCAGTTTCACTCCTCAGGAGCCTGGATCAGCAGAGAGCCCCTGCATCTCTCTCTTTGCTCAGGCACTTGCAACTCTGTCATCTGAGAATAACCCTGCAATGATTTAAGAGGATGCTAAACAAATGGACTTGCTTATCCTGCTTTTTAGAAGACTCCTGAAATACTGTATTCTCTTATGGACCCCGATGGCTTCTACAAAGATCCTTGCTGTATCTATCCATTACGTGACCAGGACCTTGGGGGAAGGGACAGAGGCATTTTGGCCTGAAATTCACCCTGGAGGGCGGGAATTCAGGACTGGAATTCAGAAGCGGCATGTCCCAGAGCTTCAGCTATTGAGATTTTGTATCTGACTTCAACAGAAGAGGTCCGTGCTATTTGCTTTTGAACATCCCGGAGGAAGAATTAGGTAAGGTTGTGTGAATAGTTGGCACTCAGTTGTAGGGTTTAAATTTGAGGGTCATCTCTTTACAGCCTGCTCTGCGTCCTCAGGTAGAGCGAGGTTTGGCCAACAAAGATCCAACTCCTTCATTAAATAAATGAATAAATAAATAAATCTCCAAAAGGTAAATGAAATTCAGTTGAGCAGAAATACTTAGGCGCAGAGCACGGTAGGACAACATGCAGTAATATCAGGTGGACAGAGAAACGTGCCATTAAATACAACAAGGAAAATGTATTTCCTGGGAGCTGTCGGGTAAAGGCAGGCCCCCGTACGGGACGAGCAGAGCTCGCGTCTCGAGCGCCCTGTGCGGGGCCACGTGCACATGTCGCAGGTGCGGATAGGAAGAAGGAAGGGTGGGATGTGAAATGAATGTAACAAACACAAACACCGAGTCCTTCTTCCCGTGCTCTCCATACTGTCTTGAAAGTCACGCAGTCCTGTAATGAAGTAAGTTTGTTTAAGGATTCTTGGCCAAATGTTTTCCTTCGTTTTCAATTTTTTTTGCCATAATTACAATTTCGCTATATCCTTCTGTCACCTAATTTTCTTCCTGTTGCATGTAAGGTATGTGAAAAGCAAGGAGATTTTTTGGGATAAAAAGACATGTGCTTTTAAAATTACTTTATTCCACTAACTAGAGTGCTCCTAGAAGCTGCAGCTTTCTCACCTCTTTCAAATCATGTCTTACATGCAGCAGGGTGCAAAAAAGTCTTAGAAGGCAATTAAATACCCAGTAAGTCCAGATTTGTTTCTGCAGACAGTTGTTTTTTGGGAATGGCTGGTGGCTGGGATGATGCTCTGGCCTTCCAGTCCCAGTTTTGCTTTACTGGGTGACCTTGGCAAATCATTTCTGCCTCTTGTTGTCCTCATTTGTAAATTAAAGATAAGGAGGCAGAGATCCATTGCACGATACCGTGACATCTCTTGATGAAAAATGCGTTGCCATTTGCAAGTGTTTGTGATCACCCAGCAAGTAGAGCCTTATGTACCCTGCTTTCTTGAGGAGCGCAAAGCCCTTCGCAAAGCCATGCCTCTCCCCATCCCAGCAAATGCATTTGCTTTACATTTAGGGCCCGTCTAGCATTTTACAAAGATCGGTGATAACGTTATCTCGGTTGCACAGATGCAGCAGCAGAGATTCTGCAAAGAGGGAGCCCCTTCTCAGAGGGCGCACGTCTCTGGCGGCAGCCCAGGCTCTTGCGCCCCGATACCTTCAATCACTGGACAACTTTGCTGCCCTGTGCAAGAGAGAGACTGATGAAAGACCGTGTGCTGCTGAGGTTGCCGGTGGATCATGCACTGCCCGCGGCTTGACCGGAGCCCCAGCTCCCCCCGTGCCCTTCTTTGCAGCGCAGCGCTGTGCTGTAGCGAGCCCAAGTGGGCTTTATTCTTTTTTTTCCTCCCTTCCCCGGCAAGCCCGACAGATCAAGGTTGCCTGAATGTAACTGTGCAGCCCCGTGCTGCATGCATGTGGGAGAGGGGAGTGCCTGCAGCGTGTGGAGGGCACTGCTCTGCTGTGGGCTTCTCTGAGGCTTGCGCCGTGGCGAGGAGAAGCGCCGTCCGCGGGGAGTGCTCACCCTGCGGTGCTCGTGAGTGCTACCATTTACAGAAGTCTCTTCGTTAGGGCTCTGTGGGGAGCTTCCCGGTGTGTTAGCATTTTTAGATCCTCTTATCAGGATCTAGTGGTGCGGGAGGAACCCTGCTCCCTCCGCTCTCCCATTCCGCGTGCGCTCGGCACCCAAAATAGGCAGGGAGATCTAGAAGGGGATTTACAAGCGACCGTTCCAAATGCCATGAATGATTTTCATGTGCTTTTTAATTATGGTTTGTCAGATGGCTCCTTCTCACAGGAGCATAATCACAAAGCAGATAATTGCTGATTATTTATGTTATAAAAAAGGCAGGGGGGGGGGGGGGGGGGGGGGCGCTTGCAGGAGATGCTACTTGGGGGGGCTCTGCGCGGCTCCCTCCCATTTATCTCCCTGTTTGCTGTCGTCATGGAAGCTCAGAGCCAACTGGGA
Source organism: Crypturellus undulatus (assembly GCA_013389825.1). Taxonomy (NCBI): domain Eukaryota; kingdom Metazoa; phylum Chordata; class Aves; order Tinamiformes; family Tinamidae; genus Crypturellus; species Crypturellus undulatus. The sequence goes on along the minus strand of VWPW01028148.1, from coordinate 171,096 downwards.
GATCCTGCTCGGCACAGGACGGGATTACTGACCCTAATGCGTGGAAAATTGAATGTATTAAGCAGCAGCCGCGTTTCCAACCCTAAGGACTTCACAGAGGATTTGAAACAAAAGGCCAGAGCCCTCGGAGGGAGATTTTCATCCCAGGAGGGAGTCTCATTTTTGAAAAACAAATTAGCATCACCATAGAGAAGCAGTTTCCAGTGACCAAAAATTAGATTACAGAATGAGAGATTTTTAGTTCTCCTTGGTGCCTCTTTCCATCTTTTTTTTTTTTTCTTGGCCAGTCTAAGGGGCGCTCTTGTCTTAGATGTGGCTGAGGTGAGCTAAGCTCTGACCTTGGTGCAATTGGCTGCAATTGCACTCGAAGTGGGAAAACCCGAGACGTCTGAATGTCTTGCCAATCCATGGGTGAAAGATAAAAAAGGGCCTCTCTTTTATAGAGGGTCTCTTGATTTATACATATATAAATTCATTGAAAATCCTTGAAAGAGGGAATCTGCAGGAGCTAAGGACAGATAAGGGTGTTTTTCTTTTTTTTTTTTCTCCTTTTTTTCCTGGAGGCAAACAAAGTATTTCATAGGCTTGTAGTAAAACACAGTCTAAATTCTGAAAAGATCTCAGAAAGAAAGCTCATGAGCTATAAAAAACTGGCTATTCTGTATGCGTGTAGAAAAAGTGCATCTCATGCCCTTCAGGAGACACTGAGGAGTTACAGGGAGAAGGGCCACTAAGTTACCCACCGTGAGCACCGAGCATGGGATCTGTCTAGGGGAATGTCATTTTTACTTGCCTATTTGAGGATATTAAAGTGTCTGAAAAGATGCTTAATTTTCCTTTGGCAGCAGTGGGAGGTGCTTTGGGCCTCTGGTTGACAAATAGATGTGCCAAAGATGTGTGCATGTCATGCAGGAAAATAGCCTATGATATGATTTCTTCCTTTTTCAGCATCACTTTTGTGCTTTTGCAAGTATATCAGATCTTTAGCATCCTGGCCCAACTCCAGTTTGAGTCATATCTCAACCTACATTTCCTCTGTAGTTCTGGTGGGGTCATGTTGTCCTCAAATAAAAATAGTAAATGCAGTGAGAATGAGACACCTAAGCTACTTTGAACCCAGGTAAAGTGCAGTAATGCGTCATGTTTTATGCACATATATCTGTGTGCCTCGCTGGCTGGGGAACTGTGAGGTGAAAACCTTTCACTATTTGCAAACAGGGCTGTCTTATTCTTTTTTTAACTCTTAAAAGGCCTTAAAAGCTAAGAATTAAACAGGAAAGTTTAGTCCGTGTCGATGGCAGTTCCCATTTGCTGCGCAGGAACGTGCGGGTGACTCGTGTGCAGTGTCCTCCGAGTTCAGCCTTTCAGACCCCTCGAAGGACTTGGCGCAGCCGCACCGCAAACAGTAGCAGATTTCTAAGCTAACAAGTTTGTACCAATGAGTGTTTTCTCCTTAAGCCCAGCTACCCAAATGCAATAATACTCTGCAGATTTTTCCCTGAAGGATATCTACGTTCTGTCACTTTGGAGGATGTGCACTAAGACGGAAACAACACCTTATTATGAAGAATAAGCAGATTTTAATGATAGTTGTTGCCTTATGAGATATTGCAAGTGAAGCATGCATTTTTGATTAACACACAGCAAAACAGACCCAGCAGTGCTGTCACTGTTTTTGACTTTTTGACTGTAAAAAATAGTATCTATAATTACATATTTTTGTCTGCAAAGCACTTTACGATTTTAGATAATTAATCCTCACGAAAGACACACTGAAACCCAAATCTGCCCTTGTAGCTCTCCTCCCTGTTCAGAATATTTCTATGGTTCTGTCGTCTTAGAGTAATTCATGACGTGCTGCAGACCGATTTCGTTTTACCTAGTCAGTGAGTTTCTTTATCTTCGTGCTTATATCCTGTTTAATTAGGTTTGCAGAGAGGGCTCAGCTTGTGCTCGCCTCTGCTGTGCAGAGCTGAGAGCACAGCGGGGATCGGGGAGGTTCTCCCTGGCCCGCATGAGGTGCTGATCCGTTCACTGAGAGGAAAGTTGCTGAGCGCTGGTTTTGACCTCTAGCTTTCAAAAAATAGTGGTAGTTCCTTTCCTCTGTTTTCTGCTCTTCATTTGTCTCACCCTCCTTTTTGATTCTCTTTTTCTCCTGGCCTTTTACAGGAATTTTGTTAATATTCTGTGCAGTTACCAACTAAGGTTGCAAATAATGGAAATACTTCTCCTGAAGGCACTGTATTCTTAAATATATGTAACTGTATCCTTAAAATGCTATATACTCAAATCGGTATAAGATAAATTGGTGTAAGATATATTTGCAGATCATTTAGTTGAAGCCGTGGTGTGAAAGGTAATTCTGGGTGGCTGCTAGGAAGCAGGCTGGGTAGCCACTCATTTTCAGCTTTTAGTGCTGAACTATTCGTGGAATTTGAAATTTTTTCTTTCTTTTGCATCTCTATTATTTTCCATTATTCTCAGAATTTGGCTGTTGCTAAATCTAAACCAATACTCTGGATTTAAAATATTGCCTCCAGGAGGAGAAAGTCTGTTTTCCTGTAGGATAGATGTTTTGCTCTTGAGTCTATTAATTATGGCCCTTTCTTTCAACAGAAATAATTGTGTTATTAATAGTCTTTTCATGAAGAGAAGAAAGGCCTCTCTGCAAGGAGAATGCTCTTGCTTCACAAAAGGTTTCTGATAGCCTTAAGGTGGATTTATCTGGTGGAGCCTTGGCTAACCTTCATATTAAGCAGACAGAAGCAGTTTAGGGAATTTGGGGATGTGAAGCAAATTAGAAAATAAATTAAAAGCATTATAGCTCAATGGTATAAATTAATGCAGCTGCCGTAAGCTGCATCCTGAGAGAGTTGTCAATATCGGCAAAGCGTCTGTTATGGGCAGGGAAATTAACGTGTGCTTTAAGGTTTGTGCTCGGCCCCCCAGGACGCACTTTGGAGGCGCTCCCTGCGGCTTTGCTGACTCTCCTCATCCTAACCAAGCTCTGCCCTGGGGACGGCGGAGCGAGGGCCAGAGCCGCTCCGCCAGCGCAGGCGCTGGCGCTGGGGAAGGTGCTGCTGCTGCTCCGAGCTCTTGGTCGGCCTTTCTCAGCACTTCTCTCCCGGGAGGTCTGCGTGATGGACACGGTGAGGCTGATGGAGGCCTCGGCTGAGCCCGCGGCCCCGGACAAGAGTCTCCTGCGCTCAGACCGGTCCTGTTGGTGCCCATGGGAGAAAGGCACTGGCCTCCCGTCCAGCTCCTCCTGCTGCAGCTGTTTGTGCCGGCTCTTCTCCAGGGAGATTGTAGTGTTTCCTGCCTCCTCCGCTGAGGGGGAGCTACCTGAAGGCCTTGGGAAGCTCAGAGAGGGCAGTGGGGGTCCCGCTGTGCCTGTGGCACGGAGAAAGGAGGCTGCGCGTCCCGAGCGAGGCCATGCACAGGGCAGCAGGGACTGAGCAGAGGCTGGAGTCGTGTCCTGCGGCTGCGTGAGGAGTCGGGGCAACAGAGAAAGCACCTTCGTTTGCAGATTGAACGCTTGTGCCTCTCTCATACTGTTAGCATAAGCAGGGATGCAGATAAGGTGTTTGAAAGGGCATGAAGGGAGGGGAAGTGGTGAGGGTTACCACGATACAGCCCCATGGGTGGGCAGGTATCAGTCTTTACAATAAGAAGCAGTAGTTGGTTTCTGGCCATAGATAACTGTTAACCTCTGAGAAAACTAGGTTTTAAAGAATATTTTCATTTGGTCCTCGGATGGCATTACAAGGTTGTGATGTGTCAGGGCTGTGTCACCTGTTTGAGGTGCTGAACTGCACACAACCATTTAAGATTGCCAGTCATGGTATGCTGGAGCATAGGGGATTGAGACCAGCGTCTGCATGAATGTTGCGCTGGTGCACAGTGCAGAAAATGTCTTTGAACGAGAGCCAGGGGAATGCTTTTAGGGATAAAAAGGGTGAGTCTGGGTTTATCCTGAGGTCCTCAGGAAGATGAGCTGGGTTTTAGGGATGCTGGGCAGTACAATGACGGAATGCCACGGTCTGTGCAGAATGTGTGTGACAAAGGGGAGAACACTGATGGTGGGACATCTATGGAGAGGTGTTCTGGATGTGCCGTTCCATGAATCTAGACAGTATGGGAGATTTTTCTTCTAACTCACGACCAGCTACCTGGTTTTGCAGGAGGTCGCTTCTCTCTGTTTCCTGTAGAATAAACCACTCGTGGTCCTAAAATATGCTACTGCTCTTAAAACACAAATTCTAATCCTAACCCCATGAAATAAGTTACAGCGTGCTTCTGGCAGAACATGACTTAGATCCAAGACAAACAAACTTGTAATCTTGAAGCTTGAATGATAGCTTTGTGGGTCTGCCTTCCTTAAGGTCCTTGGTAAACTTCTGGAACTGACTGTTTGAGGGAAGGATATGGGCAAGAATGATGAGGAATCCCTGTGTGTGCAGAAAGGTGGGATGAAGACGCTGAGACAAAGGCGATGATAGCATGAAAAGCTCGTGTCCAAAGCAAGCTCCCACAAGTGAGTATCCTGCACGGCATAAGAGCATGCGGCAGCCTGAGCACCTCGCAGTATTATCCGGGCAAAGTGTTTCAGCTCCAGACATTACCAATGTGAGGAGTGATGTGGCCTCACGTGTGATGGGGGTGGTAATGTCGCTGTTCTGCTACACCTCAGACCCTGACATTCCCTTCCGAGCGCTGCTGAAAACGCAGGTCAATTAGTAGGAGCAGAGTTATCATTTTTGATCCTGTATTTAATTCCCCGAAGCTATTATCGCCTTGAGGGAGTGGGGGGAAAGTGAAGAGCATAATTAGACTTGACCTTGTGCTCCGGACTTGTGCAAACTGTTGGATTAGCAAGGAACACTGTCAAGGCGTGGATGGAAAGGAGAGGGCATCGCAAAGCATGTTACTGAATATGCAAGAGAATAAAAACTGACATGGAAGGAACAGGAGGGAGACTGAAAACAAATATTGAAGTCAACGCTGTCAGGACGTAATGTCTTTCTTTTTTTTTTTCTTGTTGTTGTTGCCAGAACAACATCAGTGATAATCAAACAAAATGGTGCTTACTGCAGAGAAATAATTAGGTTAGGCCTTCACAGCCTAAATGATTAAAAGAAAAAAAGCGTTGGAATTAGACTAAGGGAGTATGTTCTAATGAAGCTTGTGGTGGGCGAGCTGTGGCCGCACATCAAATAGATGGAGCAGAGCAACTGCTTCTGATCAGCCCTGCTCATCTGTCCCGTTTCTCTCGCTGAAGGAGCTCTCGCATTATCCTGCTATTAGCATTCCCGGCTTCCATTTTGGTATGGATTACAGTGACTTGAAAAAGTCCTTTTTGGAAACCATCTGGCCTTCAGCATCAAAGAACAGCTGTAGATAGAGCTGGCTGTTAATATAGCTAAAGTTCACGTCTGTGTAAAATGAAATGTTGGGGCCGACGTGGTGACGCGGAGCCCTGGGGAACTGGGGTTCTCATTAGCAGTTTCAGTGCTTCGGTCTCTCCCCACCCCGTGGGGGCTCTGGCCCAATTCTTGCTCCCCTTCCTCCCAGGAAGGCAGGTTTGCATATCAGCAGGGTGCTCTGCTTGGATCTTCAGGCCGTGCCAGCCCGTGCCCTACACATAGGCTTTGTTAAACACGGAGGGAAGAGGAGGAGGAGGAGGGGAAACAAACCCAAGAACCTTGGGAATTGTGTGTGAAAGCCGTAGCTGTAATGCAGAGCTGGACCCGGTTTGTGTTGCTGCTTCAGGAACAGGCTGTGCTCTCAGGGCAGAGCAAACAGGCAGTGAGCGAGGAGAGCAAAGCTGATCCCGTGTTTAGTCCGAATCAGCTCCCGGAGATCTCCGAGAGGGAAGGGGAACCAAGGGAAGTGTGTGCTGCAAACCTGTTTCAATTACTTTATGAAGGAAAAACTGTAAATGTTCCTCTTCCAAATTTGCTAAGCTTCATTGATTTAACATCGCACTCAACAAGGGAATTTTCCTCCTGAGCAGTTAGGTTACATTACACCTGACCTCTCTCCGTCTCTTTCTTGTATTTTTCAAGAGTGACTTTTTAATGATGGCTTGCAAAACAAAATTAGATTTGCTTTTATAAACACTGTCTTTACTCTCCCGTATTTCCTGGCCATTGGGGTAATCGGTGGTAGGAGACAAATATGTTAATGTTGAGAAAAAATCTATAAATACAGTGTATTCAAATGCATACCCTTATTCGGAGCAAATTTATTTTTAAGATAGAGTGCCCTTGCCTACAGTCTCATGTTTAACAAAATCTTGTGACCCATAAATATTCTAGTGAATGTTAAATGAAATTGGTGTTGGGCTGGATGAGTTGGGATATTTTGTACTTCCTCCGCGGAGCCTTGGAAAGTTAATCCAAACCTGACTTCCCTTGGGCTGCCAAGGCACTGGGGAGCAGGGGAAAAAGGAGAAAAAGAAAAATACCTCTCCTCACACCATGCTGTAGAATGAAAGATTAATATAGGAGGAAATGGAATATTAAAAAAGTGAGGTTAAAATGAGAGCCCAGCTAGGTTTGTACTGGGATTATCTAGTAAAAGAAGTGCAAGGACGGCATATATTTGATGAATAGAAGTGTGACGTAAATGTAAATTATCTGATGACACCTTCTACATCTAAAGAGAGAAAAGTGCTTTAGAAATACTAATTAAACAGTATGTGCAAGGTATATATTTTTCATAACTATTGCATAGGTGGTGGTGGGAATCCCAGGGTGGCTGGGTGACAGGCTGCGGCTGCTGGGCCGGCCCCACAGCAGGAATGACTCCCAGTAACCTCAAGGAGTGGGACTGTGCTGCATTAAGTAACAGAGCTGGGAATGGAGGGCTCATGCTCACAACATTTATCAAGATAAAATGATGACACACAACCATCCAATCAGTGGAAGTTGAACATAATCTTACTGCTGAATATTTTTCCAGTGTTTTCTTTTTAAATGGTTGCAGCAGCTCTCTGGCTAACCAAAGTGTGTCTGAAGACGCAGCCCTGGCCTCCTGGCTGGGTGACACCGGCGATCCTGTGACGTCCTTTTCAAGCAGAACTCCTGCGCTCGGCCGTCCGCGGCCCTGCATTTAGATAGCAGGCATTGAAGGTCTTTAAAGGGGGTAACTTGATGGGCTGACTTGATCCTGAAGAGGCCAGATTTCACAGCCATCGACCTTTTCCAGAAAGAAATGGGCTGTGGTTCTGAATTACCAGCTGGAGGCTTCCTTTCTCCATCTTCCATAGGTGGTTTCCCGGTTAGCTGCCCTCCCACAGCTGCAGCCTGCCTTGTAGAGGCCTCCCCAGGAGCCTCCTTCCTGCAGACGTGCAGGCACGCATACCTGCTCTTGCTGGGCAGGCTCCTCTGTGGATATTTAGCCAAATCAGGGCTCGCTGGGAGTCAGTCCTATCTCTGCCACGTCGCGGTTCTGCAGGCTGCGTAACGTGAGTGGAGGGGCCGTAGGCAGCACCACTCGGTGGCTCCTGCAGACCAGGCGGCGAGACCACGTCTGCCTCGTCAGAGCCTCAAGCCTCGTGGAGGTGCCAGCTGCTTCCCAGAGATCCTGGTCAGATCGCAGCGGCTTAATGGACTACGGTAACTTGCTCTCTGCTCTCTTTGTTTTCCAGTGGTCTGTTAGGACAACAAACTCAGAAATGCGGTTAAAATTTTAAGAAGTCAGTTGCTAGTCCTGGAGAAAACTTGTCTTCCGTTTATCTCTCAAGAATCACTTTATTGGCTCTGTTCTCAAAAAAATATATCCGAACATATAACCTTGATAATTCGATCAATGCCGCAGCAACAAAGGTCGGCCAGTGCCTTGCTGCCTGTCGTGCCCTCTGGTTTGAATAGTAACAGCACATTTTCATGCTGAGTTTAGATGAATTGGCTCCTGCCTGGGTGTGCTTGGTAATGTCCTTTCATATTCTTAGCATTGGCAAGGAATAGGATTTTCAACACAGCTTGCAGATGTTAAGGCTTATTGTAGGAAAAACCCTTGCAAAAACTTTAAGCTTCTAATATGTGCCTAAAAGCCAAGGAGGGTATCGGAATTACTGTCCTAATTCAATTGCTCTAGGTTGCTGCTGAATCTCTAATTGCCTGTGCAAGCACTTAAACATGTTGGTGACTTAACTTTGTAGTTCCCAGAATTGTTGACTGTCTGTAAAGTGGCAAGAGAGGTTTGGCAACCCAATAGCTGTTAGACCTAAATTGTGCTATTAAATCCTGATTATCTTCTTTGACTCTAGTGCTGTTTTTGCATCTTAATTAAGATCAAAGTTTGACCTGTTTTTATTCCCCAAGTAACAAAATAGCTCTATTACGGATATCGTGTCTTGTGGCTTACCATGGGAAATCTTTTTATAAAAGAAAGAAAGAACGAAAGAAAGAAAGAATGAAAGAAAGAAAGGGCACTGCTGAAATGTCTGGAGTATGAAGGTCACTGTGTTTGCCACTCTGGGTTTACTATTGGTTTGCAATCCCAGAAACTAGAAAACCTTTGTAGTGTCAAAACTGTCAACTTCTTATTTTGATGGGATATTTGTAAATAGTGACAAAAATCATAAGCAACTAACAGACCGCAAATCTCCTTTCTGGAGGAATTACTGCGATTTGCAGAGCCTATGTGATTTTACAACACAGAGTAATGCTACTGAAAAGCTGGATTTAACATGGATAGTTAAGAGGGTTTCTGTAGTGTTTTTTCTTTTCTCTTTTTTTTCCAAGAGAGATGTTTATTTCAGCTGGGGTCTTAGTCCTTCCCTCAAAGGGAAGAGGAGGATAAAGCGAGTGCCAGGGAAGTGGGGCAGCTTTCTGCTGCACTTCTGCTCTTTGTTGCTGCAGCTGAGCAAGATCCTGCTAATGTGGTGGTACAGGTGAAAATGCTTGGACTTCATTAGCAGCCCTGTCCATGATGTGTGAGCCAGAGTAAATGCAGCTCCTTTCCTGATAGCTGTGCTAAATTTGCAGGACTAGCAGGAGGAAAGGAGCTTGTGTGATTCCCCAGAACAGATTTGACTCACACTGTGCATGGGCAGTAGAGGAAGGAGAAAAGGAGTAGTAAAAATGTGAAATCTTTATGCACTCACACTCCTGTAAAACCAAACTTCTGACATCTTCAGAGCAAGGCCTTGAAGAAAAACTGCAATCAGTCATTTGTGCTGTAGTCATGTATGGAGGAAAATAGTTGGAGAATGACAAATGCTAACAAGGAAAATACTAGGAAATGAACTAGAAAATGAGCATTTTACCTTGGAGCCTAATTATTGCAGCCAAGTGTCAGGGAATGCAGTTGGATCCAAACACAGTAGGTCTGGTGCTTGGTGTGCCATGCATTTAACTCCAACATGCTGAAGAAGATGGCCTTGTGGCCAAAGACCTAGTCTAGGTCTTAGGACACACACGAGCTTAATTCTGACTTTCCTAGTCTCTTTGGTAGACCTATTTTTTAAAGAGCCTTTTACATCAAACAATTTAACTTATATTAAAACCAGTGCCTCAGCATCTTTTTTTAAGCGAGGTAGATGAATAAAGCTGTCTTAAGCAATAGGAAATGCTTGTAACACTTCACTGCTCCTGACTACCACAACACAGGGAAGTGGGAAATAGAAGAAAATCACAGATAGCTGAAGATGGCAACAAGAGCAGAGATGTTTAAAAGCCACAATTTCTTGTTGCTTGGTCATGCAATCAATATATTCTTTAAAAAGCTGTAAGGACATATCAGTTTCTTTAAACAGGGCTTTGAAATTTACTTTCGTAGCGGAGCAGAGCAGCATCACGTGAAGAGGCAGCGCTGGCATCACTTTGCCCGATGAGAGGAGAGGGACGGCAGCCCGAGCCCTTCTACTCCAGGAGAGCTGACCGGCTGCAGATCCTCCTGGCTACGGTCAGATTCTGCTCCGTGGCTCCTTCCCGGACACAGTCCTGCAGACGTGAGCCAGCACGTTTCCCCTTTCCCTGGGAGCTACCAGCGCCCTTTCTGCTCCATCTCCAGGGCTATATGCTGGATATTTTTCTCGCTTTACCAGGGCCCTTCCCAGACTTTGGCTGAAGCGTAAAGCTTGGTTCATGAACGCGGACGGTAATTGGAGCTCTGGTGGGTACGTTCTAGGTTGTTAACCCGGGGATCTTGGCACTATCCCAGCCTGGGTAATTGTGCTCTGTCTACGTGGGCTTCCACTGCCCTTTCAGCTGGTTATGGTGCTGTGTTCGTGTCTTATATGAACTGGGATACGGTTAGTTGCCCAGTCTCCTGAGCTTAGGGTTTTAAGAGAAAGTGGAACGTTCACTCTTGGTGAAAATCAAGTCCTTCCAGTGTTTTATGTTAAAATCATCATTTGAAATCAGCAGTTATTTTATAAGTATTTAAGCTTTCAGCAGAAATAAATTCTGGGCAGGTTTGGTTCACTAGTAGATTTATAGTGTAAGAATAATTCTCCATTTGAACTTCAGTGCATTAAAGAAAAAAAGACTCCCTTTTAGGCAAAGGAAAAAAAAAACCCACCACCCTGCACAGAAATATGCAGAATTTGCCTGAGAATATCTGTATCGTTCTGTTCAGAGTCAGAGAAGAATTAGAGCAGGACAGCTAGCATGAACTATAGTTCTCTTAGTTATGTCTCTATTGGAAAGGAGTCAATTAGGAAAGAATCATTGTTGCTATTATTTTAATGTATTCATATATTTATAAATATTAACATGTTCTGCTGCGTTGTCTGAGAGTTGATGTAACGCTTTTGAATATCGAAATCTCTAAATATGGTAACAGAGCCTCCAGCAGAGTTCATAGAGGAAAATACTTCTACCCTTTACTCTATCTGCGGCTTTTTGAGAACTGTATTTTGTCATAGTCCCAAACAGCGGGGTCTGCTGAGTGTTATTGCTAATTACTGAATTCCTGAAGACATCAGAGGTTCCATTCGCCTCCCAAGCTGCCCACTTAGAGGACTAAATTCAGCTCTGGCCATTTTTATTTTAAAAAATGAGTTTTATAGTAAGAACACATTCCAGTAAAGTATCCCAGAGGATCACCGTGATGAGTAATAATAATCTGCAATATACCAGAGATTTATGCTTTGTAATATCACCTGCGGCAAACTGTGTAGTCACAGAAACCATGCTGCTGCCATTGAGGTAATGGCCTCTTCAGGCATGATTCTTTTCTGGTTTCTTGAATAAGAGGAGGGGAATTTCAAGATGAAAGTTTCTGAAAAACTTTCCATACATAGGATAGATGTTAATGGGATTAGATGTAGATATCAGGCTTCTGAGAAGAGGATACTTAGAGAGAGCTTCTCCTTTTGTAAAGCTGATGCTGGTTTGTTTGCTTATACAGACTTGGCCTTCGGGTGCCAGGAAGAATCACAGCAATTAATTTAATGCATCCTGAGATGCTGAGTAAACAGATTTCTTTCCCTTTTTCACCTGTGTTGTTTTTTTTTCCCATTAAAGAGGGAAAAAAAAAGATCTGATCAAGAAACCTCTGTGCTATCTAAGTGGGAATAGCAACAGTTCAGGGACATCTTTGGTCCTTTGCTGCAAACAAGAATATTAAAAATGCCATCCAAGGTCACATCAATGGTTTGTCAAGGCAGCGGCAACAGGAAATGGCAACAGGAGACATTATTTAGGGATAGTAATACCAACTTCTTAGCTCATTCCCATGTGCTCCTCCAACATCTGCAATCATTAAATTAAGGGTGGTAGAGGTTTCATCCCTGCCTGCTTCTTCTGGTATTGCTAAATCCTTTGTGAACTTCCTGATGCTACCTGCCTTCACAGCCTCCTTGCTCTGCAAACAACTTCTTTTTAAGCCTGTCTTCTAGGGATTTTTTGAGGTGTCTCCCTCAGAAGCTGGTGTAGCATTCACCTTGGACGCTGCTTTTGTATTGACAGTCACATCTCCTTTCTGCCTTCTCCTTTCCAATTTTTTTGCCCTTTTTGGCCCTTTTTTGCCTCTTCTGACAAGGCCAGAGGGATCTTTTCCAGCAACACTGAATGGGAAGGCTGGACGGCTCTTTGAGCTTCATCTGGACACAAGCTGCAACAAAGGAAAATCCGATTAGATATCACTAAAAACTTTTTCACTGCAAAAAGCCTTGGTGATTAAACACAAGAGGAGGAGCCCAGCCAAGCTGTGGATCCCTGCTCTTGGGGACGGTCAGGATTTGGCTGGGTACATCCCTCAGCAGCCTGCTCTCATTTTGAAGTCGATCATGCTTGGAGAAGGGTGTTGGACCAGAGGCCCTTTCCATTTTAGCGCATGATTCTAAATGTGGAGACAACCTGTGTTATTGCACCAGCTTCACTAAATTGTGTCCCAGAGACCTGTTCCCATCCCATTAGTGCGGGCAGAGCTGCTCAGCTCGACTTTGTCTGGAATTAGGACAAGTTCTAAGGGACTGTAGAGCCATTCCGGTGTCCATTAAATCAGACCTTGTATAATCCATTTCTCTAATTTCTCTAATCCATTTATATGTGTGACATCTATAACGGCATGTGGGAGTGAATTCTACAGCATCACTGGATGAAAAAAAATCCTCCTGCAGCCTAGAAGTTCAAACTACTTTTTTATTTATATTCCTTGCCATTCCCTTCCCTCTGTGGTTTGATGTGAGTTCATCAGACCTTTCATATGAAACAGAACAGTGGAGAAAATAGTAAAAAGTGTCTTGAATAAAAGAGCTTAGTTTGTAACACAGGATTGGGAACTGTCAACCATGGCAGAAGATGAAAACATTGTAATTTAAATAAACATATTAGGTCAGCATATTCGCCCCTCATTCTCATTGTTAATATGCTTTGGCGATAGTAAGAAAATCGGCATGAAAAGTTACTGCATCTCCTAAGAGCAGGGCTGGTGTGAGGAGGATTATTTCTCAGAAGTTGCTGCCTGGCCTTTCAGCGATAAAGGGCAGGTCCCGCCCTGGGTGAGGAGAACCTTCCTGCCCCGCCGAGCCGCCCGGCCACCAGCCGGCCTTGAGCCAGTGACCCAGGGCCGAGAAGCTCTGTAACCTGCTTTCTGTCCCTGGGGACATCCAGGCTTTCCAGGCTTCACCGTTCATGCGTCTCCTCGGCGGTGGTGGCGCTTGGTGGCAGTGAGTGAACAGTTCCTAAGAAAGGCTGTTCCCCTTAACAGCATCCTGGGCTCCCTAACCCCACTCCCCCTCTAACTCAGGTAGCCAAGAAATAAGTTATTTGCCAACAATTATAGTAGTTGAGCAGAAAAATGGCATAGCATTTCTCTAACGCAATCTTAGCTCCAAACTGCGCCAGGCACTGCTTTGAAATGGGAGGAAGCATGCGCAGCTCTGCAGCAAGTGAAAACCTTAGCCAACAGCTTCACAACCGAGGCAAGGTGACATAAACACACTGTATGCAAGTACTTCATAGAATTCTCACCTCCTCAGTAGCTTTGCTACATTGTTGTAGGCCAGATTCTTCCTTCAGGCTTTCTTGATGTGAGGGAGAAAATGTGGCTGCTTGGGTCTAACTTTTCTCACAGGCTTGTCCAGGCTCTAATTCTGTAACTGCTTTTATTTTTTGCTCAAATCACTGTGGTGGTAACTCCCATCGATGACTCTATGCAGGATACCATTTGTTTTAATAAAAATAATGTAATCTGTAATAATTAAATGGACTTTCCCATGAGCCTAGTTCTATTTTTTTCCCAAAGGCTATATAGGATGGGAAATTACTTTTCTTCCAGGCTTTTCTGCTTTTAATGATGAGTGTGAATGGCTGATTCTACTTCAGAGAACATAAGATTAAAAAATGTGTGTGAATATTGATGATTTCTTATATGCAACAAGCAGACCACGTTGCGTTCAAGTGCTGCTGCGCGTGGCCTGTGAGGAGGGCACCAAGCAGGACGTCTCTTACCAGGTAGCAACGTCAGCTGGGATAGATAGCCAGCGTGAGAAGCCACCAGTACACCTTTGGGGAGCCTGGTAGGAGGCCTTAGTGCAGTCTCATCACCAGCTGGGTCTCTTCTTGGAGGGTAACAATGTTCCTTTATGTTCAGTTGTTCCTTATGTTCAGTTTTGGTTTTATTCTTTGGTGGGTGTCCAAATTCCTGCGCAGTTGGGCAGTGTTGTGGTCAAGAGCAGGTGCAGCCAGCTGAGATTACAGGGTGATGCTTCTGTAACAGTAGTGGGAAGAAAGAAAGCAGAAAGGTTTGATTTGCTTCAGGGCAGAGTGGAATAAACTAAACTGAGATACCCTGGGACTGAATAATTACCCTTTTGTTTTTGGCTCATTTTCCTTTGTGAGAGAAACAGAAAGGCATTTTGAGCTGGGAATAAAAAGACATCTATTCTAACCCCAGTCTTGATATCAACTCGCTGTATCACCTTTGTTGAGTCCCTTGGACAAAATTTTGAGTTTACTTATACTACAGTCAGATATTTATATAAGTTACCTCCTTTGTTGAGGTAGAGCCACAACTCTGTATTTTGGATAACAACATGTTATGCACTTGGGGCTGAGCATTTCAACTTTATTTTTGCTGTGCCAAACTCTCTGGGTTGCAAGGAAAATGAGTGGAAACCAGAAGCACTCAGCCTCCTCTGAGATAATTTATTTCTTGGCTAATCCCTGGTTAAATTGGAGGTAATAATTCATATCTCATCAAGTTGTTTTGAGGCTTTTAATCAATTAGAGTTTGGTACTGCAAGAAGCAGAACATTGTCAGCACTGATGGATATTAATAGAGGAACACACAGAGCACCTGGTGCAAGCAGGGATCTTAATATTTGTGATGGCTTTGAGATCTTTGCTTCGAGATGCTATTAAATTGCTAAGGCTTATTAAACTCTATCTTAATGTTAGCAGCCCACTGCACTGTCAGTGGCAACTAACTGCTTGTGTTCTTGTATTCATGATGCATTTTACTGCATTTTCTCTGTTCTTTTCCATTGACTACTTCATGTAAATATTTTGATGAACTCCTAGTTTCTTTAAGGAGTTGATTCTGGTCATTGAGTATTTAAAAGCCTCCCTTCCTATTGCAGACTTTCGCTATCCCCTTCTCTGTTTTCTTTTTCTGATATTTCACCTTTTCCCTTTGCTGCTTGAGTGTGGCAAAACAGCAAACACAGCAATGTGTGTCCTTCGGAGCAAAAGGATTACAGGGGTCAGGCAGTGTAAAAGTATATATTGAATGAATAATTCCCATTAGAAAATCAGTTTGTTGACTAAGGGAAAGTAGCTGGCCAGGAAGGGCAGAGAAGAAAAAGCTTTGCTTAAAACTGTTGTTCTCATGGTTTCCCTTTGAATCTCTGTGCAAACAGCTAGTGTCTGTGCTAAGACTCTAACCTCCTTTCCTTAACCACGACCCTCCTCTTCACATTTTAGCTCCTTTTTTGCCTATGGAGGGGATAACTCAGTAGATGGCAGTCTCCTTCCTCGGAGCCGGCGCGGGGAGGCAGTGAGCGGAGCGGCAAGGTGCCTCTGCGGATGTCCTCTCCTAGAGCAGGGACAGAGCCCGCGCCACGGTCAGCTGGGCTCCGGCAGGCAGGCTGAGCAGGTTCCATGGAAGTAGATGTGTTTCGCCTGAGCACGCTCTAACTCTCATAATTACACGCCCCTTTTCCAATTTAGCAGTTCCTGTTTTTATTATGCCATGAAGTTGCAGGAAAGAGTGCAAGAGATCCAAGTCTTGTCTCACGCAAGCAAACCTTACGTTAGAACTGAGCAGTGGAGTTGCTCTTCATCCACGTATGGAGTGGAATGGGGATCAATCTCAACATTTTAACTTTAGTAGGGTATTTGTCCCATACATAAAAGGTTCAGGTAGGTAGGTAATATGACTAAAACCCAAATGGCCAAATGCTTCTGTCTGCAACTTCTCACACAGAAACTGAGTCTCCTGTGGAACGGAACTTTGCTCTTTAATAGTTATTTGCATAGCAATAACTGCAGCAAGAAACCTGTGTTGTGTCTACTATAGTAATAAAAATAATTTACTTTGTATTTTGTTACTAAATAATATGAAATTTAATGTTTAATTTAGGAAGTTTTTTTATGTACTACTAGATTTTGTATTACAGTATTGAACATTTTCAGTCTGAAATTCATGATTTTCGCTTGAAAAACAATCATGAAGTTAGAAACTCTTTCTTTTTCTTTTTGCCTTCTGAGAGAGATTTTTTTTATTGTTTGATTTTCTCCAAGAGAAATCAGGAGTACCTGCTCATAGACACGGCTTTTGATTGCTTGCATGCTCCCTTGAGAGGTAGGTCAACCTCCAGCCCCTGGCAACATCACGAGGAGGCAGAAGCTCGGTAGAGCACTGTGCATTTCAGAACTACCATCAAGTAGTAGACTAGATTTGAAGATAAGAACTTTATTTTTTTTCCCTAGCATATTCTTGGCAGCCAGTGCAGTCAGCAGAACACTGGTGGATTTGTGAGGGCCTGTATTTATTAATACTTGGGCAGCTGCATGTCAAACAAGCTGAGTCCCATGCAAACCAGCTCTGAGTCCCATGCATGGTGCATTACTGTAGCCACCCTTGCAGGTCAACACGTGTAGGTGACCATTATCTTTTTCCCATTAGTACAGAAGAACATATAGGTCTGAAAGGGCTAGTTATATAATTAACCCTAAGATGTCCTTTGTCTGTTTTTGTTTTTGTCCTCCTAGCTAAAAATAAATAATAGATTCAGCTGCTAACAGCTCTAGGGTTGGTGTCTCTGAATGCATTTTTTGTGAAGCATTTGGCACCCTGGATTTTGACATACTGTACTCTGCCACAGCATACTACAACACCTGCTTCAAATTCTTCTCTCTCCTACCTGTCAGTGCATCGTTTTATGCTCCACTAAGTGGTGCGAATAGCAAAACCATCTGTTCATTACTCATGTAGCCATTGTGTGAAATATGAATGAAACATCTCATGTCTGAAAGAGTCATTGTCAAGTGAACCCAGCTGGGATGGCTGCATTGTGCTTGGCATCCAGGGTCCAGTTGCTTCCTTCAGTCATTGTGCTTAGTCTCAGCGCCGTTCTTGTTCAGGCAAATGTCCTGTTTGTGATTTGGGATCTTCTGTTTATTCACTCTTTCTCCCCCTTTAAACGTACTTTTACTTTGTTATGTATTACAGGAAATTAGTGATTATTTTTTTTGAAATATTGTCTTTTTTTTTTCCCACTGCCTTTACTGGAAGAACTTTCATCAAAAGTTTTCCCCTCCAGATCTAGACTTCCATCTCCCTCACAGCTATTTGTACAGTTCTTGCTCTTGGCAGAAAGAATTGTTCCTTTGGAAGCCGTCATTGTCAGCACTGCACAGATCAGATGGCAGTGGCTTCTAAAATAGCAGGTTAATATCCCTGTCTGACAGGATTAAATGCTTAACAGTGATTCTTGCTTTTACAGCTATCAGGGTAAGTGATGCCATATGCAATGATAAAGATGTGACATTGTTCAGCATGCATTTTGGAGAATGATTAAATGACATGCTTAAATCCTTTGTGGCTTCACAGATTCAATGGTACTGAATGAGGCAGTAGAACAGGATTGCTATATCTTAAGGGAGGCGCAAAGGCTAACTTGTGTATCTATCTGAAACTCGGTTTATACTTACCAGTCACAGGCAGAACGAATAGCAAGTATTATTTTCATTTGTACCTAGCAAGCTGAAAATGATTCGAAAATCTATCTCTAGCATAAGCTTTCTCACTGCTCATGAATGCCCTCATTCCCTTGGGGTGGAAAAGACAGACTGACCAATGTATTCCATAAAACCTGTGCTTGCATCCTCTCTTTAGGCCTGAGGTTAAGATTCAGTTTGTAAATTTAAGTATCTAACCAAAGCTGTGAAGCAGGAGTCTAAGCTTGTAGTAGAAAGTCAGTAAAGATCTCATTAGTGTGATCTATTGAGTCTAGAGCTCTTCAGCTAACCAAGTGTAAGTGCCTAATTTAGGATGAGCAGAGCAGTTCTTTTAGACTCCATTGCCTGTAATGAATGCTCAGATGCCTTTTTCACATGTGGGCACCTGTGTGTGACAACTGCATTTGGATGTCCAGCTGTAAGCTGAGCCACAGCCTCTCTCTGCGATTTGCAGCAAATGCTTCTGCTGTCTCATGATCCACAGAGTGAACTGGGTTGTTCGAGCACAACAGGTGAGAAAGGTCTGGCTTGTTGTGATAGGACTTTGAACATCTTCCCAGCTCAGGGCCCAGGACAGTTGTTTTCACCCTTGTGCAAGCTTTGACACCTGCCTACCTGAGAGGGGCTGAAGGTGCAGCTCAGCTCTAGGATTTTGAATGTTATGGAATTTTATAGAATTTCAAATGTGAGATAGTGAAACAGATAGGTTAGTGTCTAAATATGATGGAGGATTTGAGTCTTGGCATTGTGCATTTGGGTATTGACATCATAATTAAAACAGCTAATGGAGAGGTAGTTTGGTCCATTTCTGTATCTGTCTTGCTAGGCTAGAATTCAATAGTGGTGTTGTGCAGTATTAACTGTCCTGAGAGAATATTACAGAAGACAGTGCTGCGAGAGACCTCAAGTGCTGACATGGCCATCCCGACCCCACAGTAAGGATCAGTGGTAGCAGTGCCTTTGGAGAAGGCCTTGGAAAGATGGAGCTTGATCGGAAGGTGCTTGATGGCCTCCTCGCCCATGCCGTGCCGATAGTCCCGCTGATCTGCCTTCCATTGCTGGGCGTTAGGGAGAGCCTCTTCCTGCAGATGTTTCTCTTCAGTAAAGACTGCTCACTTCCACTTCGGTGTTTCTAGTCTTTTGGCTGATTATCTCTTACCCCTTATAACATTTTCCTTTGGATTATCTTGTATTCTTTCACATATGGAAATGACATCATTATCCAAAAATAACAAGAACGTGAGTATTCTTAGACTAGATTTTAATGCAACATGTATTTCATTCAAAATTAAAAGTTGTGACCATCTGGCTTAAGCCTTTTGCTGTCAAGAGTAGACAGCTATTCTTTAGTCTGTATGCTGTGTAGCTTTAGGAGATCCTCATAACTGGAAATTAACCCTTCTATAATCAGGCATCTAACACTTTGCAGTTGAAAATGATTGCCCTCAGCTTTGCATTATGTGCAGTTTCCAGGCTTGTAGCATGTGAACAGGTTTGGGGCAGCTGCAGTGCTCCAAAATGAGTCAAAGTTCAGAAATCTGGAAAGCTGCCGGTGTTTGCTTTGCTTAATAAAGCAAACTGTAAGTCAAACATTGTATCTCAGCATTCGGGTAACAGGGGGCCTGTTTTAATACAGCTCTTTCATTGGCCTCCTTGTAGCTCAAAAGTAGTAAAGGTGATCCTGGAGGATAAGGTGTTTCCAGCGCGAGTCTCCTGTGGAACCTCTCTCAGACGCAGGCCTTGTATAACGATATGAATTGCCGGCGTGAGAGCTGTTCAATCGCTGCGTTTCTTCCAGTAGGGAAATAACCTGCTGAGTTTATTAATGTTGGTCTAATTTACATCATTAGAGGCATTTTAAAATAGCCTCATCTGTTTTCTTTATGGCTCGGGTGCGCATTGGCGGGGGACGCTGGGTTTCCGAGGACGGCAGAGCTGAGCCTCGTGTCCTCCGCAGTGGAGAGAAAAGTGTCCGGGCCTCAAGCGTGTGCGTGCCTGCGGTGGGCAGTTCTATCGTGTCTTTTCTAGCTCTTCAGAAGACCCTTGTGAGCACAGGATGAGAGCCTGGGAGGAGGGAGATGGAGGAGCGGTACCGATGTCCTTGGTAGGGCCGTGATGGGATACCCCATGTCATAAGTCCGGAGCCTGGTCTGCAGCACTGGAGAGCCATGTTTTTCCACAGAGGGATCCTGGTGTGCGTTGCAGAAAGGCTCCTCTGCTCCCCCGAGGCAGAGGGCAGGAGATCTGTGTTCTGTGCCGCTGCGGGAGTCAGTCTCCTGCCTATCACTGCCTTTATTAATAACAACACAGTTGAGATTGTCTAGATGTGGAGTGTGATTGGTGGGTCAGCCCAGAATTCTGTTGTTCCTCACCTTTCATTCTCCAAGGGAAATAAATAGAAGAGTAATATTGCAATTAAATCCAGCAGACTAAGCCCTTGTCTTATCAGCAGAAGTCTGAAATCCCGCTGTAGTTTCCTAGTTACTCAGCGTTTACTGACATGAAATGGGAATTCGAATCATGCTGCTATTTGCGATCTACCCTTAGTTGTGGTTGTGTGTGTGTGCACGTCTACATGGTATGTAGACATGTGCATGCAGATGACACGCTCTGAAATCAAACTTTATTGCCTTAGTGGCAGAACTAGTTCAGTCTCCCAGTTTCCATAACAAAAATCCTTTTCCCTGCCTGAGAAGACCTTCGGGACGTGCCGTGCTGTCGGAGCGCCTGTCACGGTTTCCTGCAGGAGGATCTGCTCTACTGGAGATCCCCTTCCCTGCAGCACACCCAGCCACGCAGGTAGAGACCTGACCTCTACAGTACCTGAGTTATGCCCTGGTTTAAGCCATTTAAACCTAGCTCTCACACGAGTGAAGCATTATACAGGTTCATGGGAGAAGAGATGATTCTCTTTGTGTAAATACATTGGAGAATTCAAGTTTTTGAGGTTACTTGGCTTTTGCATAAGAAAGTGCTTGGAAAGAGCTGTGTGCTGGGGGTACATGAGCTGCGGTCGGTTCAGGTTTAAACTACGAGGAAAAAGTTAAAAGGCAACATACTTCTCCTGGGTAGGATTTTTGTTTCTCTTTATGTGGGCAGCTGCTCAGCTTCAGGTAAAAAAGTGCTTTAGTTTATTGGACTGCCAGCTGCAGCCAATTAAAATCCAGCAGACCAGAGTTGGCATTAAAATATCTTTTTTTCTGCCCTAGCAATGTAGAGTTTTTATTCTGATGCTTATGCATGATTTAAAAAGTTTACTATGTTGTTAAGAAACAAATTTACTTAGCATTTTTGCAATCTAAGACATGTTTGAATTCAAAATCTGACACAGAAAAGGTGCAGTTTGGTTGCTTTAATGAAGTCATTTCTCCACTGAGTGCAAAGAGCTATGGCACAGGGATTTTCTCTGCCTGAAGATGTTCCTCCCTAAATAAATGAGACAGAGAGCTAAGTAACGTGCTTCGGCTGCGCTAAGCATCTGCTGTATCACTTGGAAAAAAAAGCATGGGCTTAAGACAGGTGATCTGTCTTTTAGTCCTGACTGCCTCAAGCCAAGAAACCTGGGTCTAGACAAGGAGCTTGGGCTGCAGTGCCGGCTAGTGTGCAACGCTACTGGTGAGAGTAAAACGTGCCAAGGCGGATTGGGATGAGGAGTGCTGGGCACTGGGACAAGGAGCAAGTGCTCAGTGACACGAACAGGTTCTCTTTGGAAAAAGAATTCAGCTCACCTGAACTGAAATGAATTGTTGTTTTTTCTTGAGAGGTGCCGTTCAGATTAGTCTTCATGCAGACTTAAAGGCTTAAAAAGCATTTTGGCATTTCTGAAAATGATCTGTTTAAATGTTTTGAGACATTTTCACTTGTTTAAAAGAGAGAGGGAAGGAGGGGGTTTCCACAACATACACATTTCCCTAACATTCTGTGAAACATAGCTGGTGCAAGAAATTTTCCTTTTTCTTCACTTTGTGGTAGCTTCAGTCTTTTACTTCCTTTTACTTCCTGTTTTCATAGAATCATAGAATGCCTCAGGTTGGCAGGGACCTCTAGAGGTCATCTAGTCCAACCCCCCTGCACACGCAGGGCCACCTAGAGCACGTGGCACAGGGCTGCATCCAAGCGGGTCTTGAAGATCTCCAGAGAAGGAGACTCCACAACCCCTCTGGGCAGCCTGTTCCAGGGCTCTGTCACCCTCACCATCAAGAAGTTCTTCCTTAAGTTCCCGTGGAACTTTTTATGCTTCAGTTTGTGGCCATTTCCTCTGGTTCTGTCAGTGACCACCAGTGAAAAGAGGCCAGCCCCATCCTCCTTACTTCTTCCCTTAAGTCCCTTAAGGTATTTATATACGCTGATCAGGTCCCCTCTCAACCTTCTTTTCTCCAGGCTGAACAGACCCAGCTCCCTCAGCCTCTCCTCACAGGGCAGATATATAGGGCAGGTTTTCAATGACAATATTTGGTCACTTACTGACTGAGGTTCAGCTGATGGGTAGGACCCAACTGATGCCTCTCTGCACTTGTGAAGATTGCCCAGGGCATTCCAGGTACCTGATAACAGGCACATCAGTATTGCTGTAGGTACATGAGGGAGGGAGAAAACATAACAAATTCTTAAGGCATGAACGCATGAAGCGTCTTGTCCTGCGCTGTCCACAGACACTCAGGCTGTGCATTTGAAAGAGTGAGAAATGGCAAGGGGGTGAGTGGTGGACATCTGAAAGTTATAGAATACGATAAAGCTGCCTGATTTAGGTATTTTTTCCATTTATTCAGCGATTCATGTGTTCTAGGATGATGTCCCTGCGCGTGGATAGCATAGAGCCCGGGGCTGTCCAGCGCTACCTCTTGCCTTGCCGCCTGACCGGAGCGCTGGCCCCGGGTCTGTTTGTGCTGAGCAGGGTCTGCTGTCAGCCCGTGGGGATCTGCATGTGCAGAGCTGCAGGAGAGCCCTCCTCCGAGGAGCAAGACTGTGGCCAGACTTTCCAAAATGCATTCTGCCAATTCTGTTTTTCCATAATTCCCATTTTTTTTTAAGCCCATAGGAATCATTTCTCTTTGTTTTTGTGAGGGAATTATCAGTAATTCCTTAGAGCTCAGCAGAGATGAAACAACGTAGTTCTCCTCTTTACAACATATTCTGCTGCCCTCCATGCTAAGCCCAAGGATGGTCACAGTGGAGCTTCCGGAGCCGTGGGGCAGTCCCCTGAGGGCTGCTTCCCTTAGTTTGTCAATCTGCCCGTTGCAATAAACATCACCTTTAATATTTGGAGAGGCATACAGCTTCATAATGTTAATAGCAGCTTCATAATTTTAAAGAGAAAAATGTAACCTAATTGGAGAATGAATGAAGACTTGTCTGGCTGCTGTTCAGGCAGGAGTTTTATTAGAAGCACTCGAGGACTCCTGATTCCTAGTCCATCTCCTTTCCCCTGGATCACAGCGTGTTACTCTGTTTGCCTTTCCCTCTAAGGAGTACTCTTGAATAGGAATCTTTTTTATGTACACGTTTTTAGAGAACATTATGAAGGAAAAGGAGAAAGAAACCAACCCCAAACAATATGAATGATTCATAGTAAGAACTACTAGGTTTAAAAAAAATAATGGTAGGGATTCTGACGCTGGTAGGGATTCTGACGAGCTGGCATCTCCTGCCTCATCTATAAACGTGTCACTGGTGAAAGTTTTTTCCTTCACAGTTGTACGATTTATGCTAGACCTTTTTGTACTGCATGTGTGGACTCATAGCTCATCCTCAAACAGGAGAAGATGAGCTCTGACTAATAGATCTCAGTTGCTCTCCTGCAATTTATGCAGGATTAGTATTTTAGCAGGGTAGTGCACATGATTTAAGTAGGATTTTAGTACATAGCCATAGTTTGTCCTTTGCTGTCAGCAAAGCCATCCTAAGTTCATTTCTTAAAAGAAGCTCCAGGCCATATGTCAGGAAAAATTAAATCAAGCAGTGATGTAGTCCCGTAGGGAAAATGTATTTCAATTGTGAAGTATTCATGGATATAATATGCCATCCTGTAGTCTGTGCCTGTTGGGTGCACTTACAGGCAATGTGGCTTGGTGACTGCTCCTTGCACAGAAATTTGCCTTTGATGAAAAAAGATCTGCCAGAGAAAGAGACAGTTTCGTTAATTTTATTTAAGAGACTTCGGTGAAAATTGGAAGGATGTACTCTATGATGTAGCATATTCAGTAGAAGAACATTATTTTTCTCTTCCAGCAAGGAGATACCAGAATCTTTTAGCGTTTTGGCTTCTGGGGTGTGAGAAGTAAGTTGGATGAATCCATTTGGAAACTGGGCTATTTAATACTTCAGGAAATACAAGTGTGAGTGATAGCAAAGCATAGTAAATAAGAACAGAACAGTAAGAAGGTGCCCGCACAGCTTTCAAGGATCTTATGCAAAATTTCAGCTTTCTGAAAGAATTGGGTCTCTTATTTTGCTCAGTCGCTAATGTTTTGCTACCAAATTCTGCCTTCCCGAGGGCAAATGTAAGCAAGGTTTCCATCTTCCCAACAGATGTGGGACAAAACTCCACTTGTCAGATCTGCCTGGATCCAAACCTGGAAAAAATTAACTGCAGCCTCTGTAGTTTTGTTTTCATAAAGTGTTTCTTTTTCTGACATATTCTGGATAAATAAATCCAGATCTTTAGAGTTCAGATTATTTTTCAGTTGGGATACCTGACCCCGGATCAGAATCAGGGTTGGAGGCCCAACATGGCTCGATAGAGCCACGAATGGCCCTTCTGAGAGATCTCACCCTGTGTGTTCTGTTATATTTTTATCCTGTGCCCCTCTCGGGAGGCAATGGTTTGCATGCAGTGTTCTTTTCTATCTTTTTTTCTTGTATGGAAGTGTTCAATTAGAAGACCCACTTTAAGAAGAACAAAGTGTTTTCCCTCTGTCCTTTGTATTTATTCTTCTTGTGAAGTACTGTGGGTGCTGTTAGGTCTAAAGTACGGCACAGCTAAACCATAGGTCGTGCCTGGAAAGGTTGTTGGTTGACAGATCCAAGTGCATCTTTCCTATAATACAGAGTAGAAAATTTTACTGAGCTATCCATAGGACCACAGAGAGCTGTTGTTTTTCATGAGAAGTTAAATTTAATTTTGAATGAATTTACTCTTTCCAAAGGACTTCTAAAAAAATGTATTAACAGTGGCTTTCCTTTATTATTTTGCTGAAATACATTGTTTTGCTTGCTTTTGGTAATTTTCCCCATTTCTTTCCAGCATCTCACCTGAATAATATTATGCAAAGAACAGGGTTTTTTCCCCAAGGTGGGACATGAAAGAAGAGTTGCCAGCTACTACCATCACTGGATGGTTACAGACCATCGGCTGTGGCTGGAATTGTCAGAGATGGGATCTCTCCTTGAGGCTGTTAATTAAAGGTTACTTACAAGTGAAAAAAATGAATCTGAAAGCAGTTAAAAAAGAAACAAACAAAAAGCGACCTTTGCAGAGGAAAATGGAGGGCAGTTCCATTGGAATGCCCAGCCCAGGGCTGCAACGGGCGGCCCCTGCGGAGGCTCCTCCACGTCTGTGGGAGCCCCCCGGCTCCTCTGCCCTCCAGGAGAGTTGTCCCCTGAGGTCTGTGGCTCCATATTTCTTCGCATTTATCCTTTAAAAGATACAGTTTAAATTCTCAGACTCATTTATGTAGTTTGGTGCCTGCTGATAAACTAGGAGCAAATGTGACTTTTTTGAGGAAGCCCGTTGCAGCATGATGGTTACGTTGCACTTCTATTTATAACGACTTCAAAGATTCTTTCCGGGCCATATGACTCACAACTTTGAAGTCACTGAGCAAAGGGTCAAGCCCTTCCTCACTCAATAGATGCTTTCAGCTCCGAGTGCTGCTGGTACATTCAAGGCTAAAATCTTGTCTATTGAAACAGCTGTAGCTTCAAAATGTCGTGAAGCTGCATTAATGCTTCATTTCCTGCACTGAATCATTTCGTCTATGGAAGAGCTAGGGACATTAAAAAAAACAACAAAACAGTGAGAGAAATAGAAAGAAAGAAATCATCTATGTTCCAGAATATATATATATATATTTCCATTGGATAGCTTTACCACATCACTACAGTAAAATGCAATGATATGGAATAATTTTCTGTTACTAAGCCCTTCCAATTGATATGCCATTGTGAAAATATATTCAGTGAATTCACCTGAGTGACTTTGGACAGCAAAACACAGTGACACTGTGAATAAAAGAAACACCTTTGATAAAATGGGGTGTTGAGACCACATTAACGCTGGAGATTAAAGTGGGTTTGTTGTCAAAAAAATGTGCGTGTGGACACGAAGGTGACTGCAAAAATGACTTGTGGGGCACCATATTTCTTCCCTCCTCCACTTTCTGGTCTTAAAATTTAATTCTGGATTAGAAAATCAAGCTTTTTTCTTCCTTTTCCTGTTAGCAGGAAGAAGATTTTTTTTTCTGTTGGAAACTAAATCACAGTTTTTGTTGTTGAGGAAAGAGAAAAATAAAGCCTAACTTTATTTTCTTGATTGGCCTTCCTGTATTGCCCATACTAAAAGCATAATTTAGTTTAGAAAGTATTCAGATTTAAGGGAACAGATACTTGGATGATGAATTACCATTTCTAGATAGCAATTTTCTCCTGTCTGTGGCTGCATTCTGAAGCAGTGCTGTCTTCTGTGCTCTGTATTAGCACTGTAGACTGTGAAACACACACAAAAAAAGTAATGTCATAGATAAAATGTATTTCCAGGTTTATTTTATGTTCTTGCATGCGTTCATCTTTGCATCAGTCAACGCTCCTTCAAAATATGACATAAAAATTGTTCAGATGTTTTGGAAATGAGGACGTGGGAGATCAAAAGTCCAGTGCTGACGAGTTGTTGTGAAACATGGGGTAATATATACATAATATATAACAAACACAGTTTAATGTTATTATAACATTATTGCAGAATTAACAGATTTTGAAAAGGCACTATGTAACAGCCAAATAATGTAATATATTTCAAGTAAGGTCATCTCCTTGTACATCTAGTAGTAATACATTTATAGTCTTCGTGATTGATTTTGTATATCCATTTGTCCTTCTGTGGCATTTGAATTTTTTTCCTTTATATCTTAAAACAATAACTTGCTGTAAAGGTTCAGAAACAATCAAAAAGAGAGAAGGAAAGTCCAAGAAAAGAGAGAGGAGGCAAACAGCATTGCAGAAGCTAAAGAGGAAAAGCCCCTTTAAGAATATGATTTCAAGAGTGAGCAAACTGGAAGAATATAACTTGACAAGATACAGTTACATCACGGTTGCCTAAACAAAGAAGAAAAGAACGGAAACCTTTTACATTATCAGTTTTTATTTTCTATATTGAATTTTCCAAACACAATTTTAAATTTTTGTGGTTTTTTAATTGAGTGTGTTTGAATATTTCAGATGTTTGAATATTTCAGATATTTCCATCTAGCCAACTCCCATTTTTTCATTTAACTACTGCAAAATGAGAGTATGCGGAAAGATTTGGGAAAAAGGAAAAAGAAATGGAAAAAATGAGTCTTGTGCATTTTGTAGAAATAATTGAACAAAACCTCCAAGCTGTCTTCCACAATGTTGTTTTTTTCGATGTTTTTCATTATGGAAATGTCTTTCTTTGTCTACACATTTCTAATTTGAAAAAAGTTGACTGGTTTTGTACTTTTTAAACTATTGTGGTAGAATTGAGAACATCTAGCGTGTTCTTGAATGGTGTGACAAGTATAATTACCCACATAAGGAATAATTTTTGAGAGTAGAGAGCTCTTCAATCCAGGTGTCAAAGACATAGCAAGATCGAGTGGCTGGAAACTGAAGCTAGACAAATTCAAACTGGAAATAAAACTGTGCTTGTTTAAATGGAGGAAAATAAATCATCCATAGGGGATGCAGATGACCCTCTGTCACTTGATGCCTTACATTGGTAGCAGGGCTTGCTAAAAGATGTGTTAGAAGGGAACAAAACATTCCTGGGATTTATGCACTTCATTTTGACAAATGAGAAGACAAATGAGATACCACAGCAGTCTTACAGTGAGCAGCTATGAAACTCATTTTTGAGAAGCTTTGCGAGATTCTCCACTATGGCTGGGAGAGGACTACTAGCACTAGCTGGTCACTTCAAGGGGACAGCTCAGGCCACTCGCAGGATCCACTGTGGCATGTGGTACGGTCAGGACTGCCACATAATCTTCTGTGACCCACTTGTTGGCTAGTACAGCTACGTTCCTGGAACACCCCAGCAGGTCTCTGATGCATTTCTCTCCTGTTTAGTGTAATTCTCACCTCATCCATGACCAGGTGGTAAGCACACAGAGGGGAGTTGATGTTGGCCCATCCTCAACGGTGCATTCGAGAAGGAGATCTGTGCACAAGGGGTCTTCACGGCCAGCTCTGCCAACTCTGCGCTCTCCGCTGTCTTACAGCTGCATTCCACTTGAAGAAACCTTCATTTGGAAAGAGTTTTCTGAGCCCAGTAGTGCCTGCTCTCTTTTGTACCTTTTAAGAAGGATGCTGAGTGTCAAGGCAAAATGAGGAGGATGAGAAGGTAATTTCTGTGTGGTGGGCAGGTCTTTACTGAGGAGTGACAGGTCTCCCGCTGAGAGCTGAGGTGTGCTGGAGCAGGAGGTGTGTTTTTCACCCCATTTTAGTGTTGTGCAGAGCACTTCTGCCCCTACAGCAATGTGTGATGCAGGTCACGTCTTGCCATTTCAGACAGAAGATTGATGGAAGATTCAGACTTGGCTGCCACCATTAATTACTAGTTATTAGCGTGAAAATAAAGATATTGAGTAGAGGGTAAATATCTTCTCAGTAAAAGAGGCTGCTGTATGTGAGGAAGAAACTTTTACATTAATCATGTGAAAATAATTGAACTGAGAATACTTTACAGGGATATATAGGGCTAATATTCACAATAGCAGAAGAAAGGCAAATAGCAGAAGAATTTTGTTCACCCTTCCCTTCTGTTTTGTTTTGTTTTCTTTATCCTCTTGAATGCAAGAGCAGGAACCATGGTAACTGCTATGGATTTGAGGGCTAGGAGATATTTCTGTCCATTAATTAATGACTTTGCAGTAGTCAAATGAAGAGAAGTTAGAGTTGACAGCCTCACTTTGCAAAGCGGGGGAACTGAAACAAAATTTTGCTGAGTTCTGCTCCGTATGTTGAGGGAAAGAAAGGAGGCTCTCATTCTGGTACCAGCCGTGGCTTATTTCTGCTCCTAGTGCAGGATACGGTAGTTTCTGCTTTGCCTGAACTTGAGTGATGGGGCCACTAAGGAGCACACGGTCCGTCTGTCACCAAGGCCAGGCGAAGAGATTTGCACAGAGCCAAGTTGACAATTTTGCACTGTTTCAAGACTTCCTCTTACAGCAAAGCTTTTAGTGATTGATTTTTTGCTGTCCCGTTTGGCAGGGAGAAGGGGGCAATGTGTGTAGTTGAAGGCTCCAAAGTCATTGCTCGGTTAAATCTGGAAGTAGCACAGGTCTTACTGGGAGTTAGTCAGCAGGATCTCTGGGCCATTAGGAGTTAAGCTGTTTTTTCAGAGCCTCTGAAAGAAGTAGAATCAGAGCCAATATTTGAAGGCAGAACTTAAAGCCAGGTCCTGTGGTTGGACAATGAGGCCTGGCTCCCTTTTTATGGTGTATGCAGCAGCTGGATAAGAACATCTATTATTTTTGATATACATATTCAGAATAGTTGCACAATTAAGTTGTAGCATAGATCCTTCAGCAGTTGCATTTGAAACCTCCACTGACTAAAGAATTCAGATCTTTGCAGATTTTGTTTCCCAGACTGAGTTTGCAATTGTGCTTTCAGTATTTGCCCTTTTCTCGTGTGACTTGCAGGCACACGAAGTACTTTCTCCAACTGCCTCTGTCCGGATCATAATGGTTTGTGAGGTAAATTTAAATCCTATACTGCATCCTTGGATTTACCAGCTTTTTTTGTTTTTGTTTTAAGCTATGTTGTGGAGGTCTTTATAACTCACCTGTATATCAGCAAAATTTGGGTTTAAAAGACTAAGATGTGAGTAATTTTCTCCTGTTTCTTATGGGTAATTAAAATAAATTTGTAAGGAGTGCATTTTTAAGTTTGAGTAAGACCAGCGACAGGGAATTGTTCTGAAGGTTGAGTGGTTTTCTTTTGCTACTTATGCTTAGAGAAAATCTACATCATTAGTGCAGTTAATTGCTTTTGTTGCATTTGTTAATTGTTCCATGGAAGCTTTTTTTTTTTTTTTGGCTTAATTCTCTACTAATTCTCACCTTTTTGAAAACTGGTATTATTCCAGTGTTTCAAATAGAATTACTGTAGATTTACACTTAAGGACTGCCATGACATCCTGAATAATAATCTTCAAGTCAAATGAGTTCCTTGCTGTGTAAAATCTGAATTTGACTGTCTTCAGCTGCATTGAATAGCACCTCAAGTCAAACGGTGGGAGGGCTCATTCCCTGCGAGTATATCAGGCACCTCTAAGGTATTCCCAGTATTTGCTGCTGTAGCGGCTGGATGCCCAGAGGGAGCAGATCTCCGCAGCTCTGTATCCTCTTACAGAATTCATTTAAGCCATTGGTTTGCTAAGGAATAGTGGGGCAAAGCTTGGCCCAGGAGCTTCTGGCTGACCTTTGTACTTGCACCTATCTCCAGATAACCTCATTTGGAATAATTTCTGACTTCTGCTCATGCAAGGGAGAATTTGATTCCTGATTGACCCTATTAGTGCCATGTCATTCCTCTTTTCAAATCTCAGTAAGCAAAGTGTGTACATTAAGGAAATGAAGCCAACTGTCCACAACCCAGCCAAGAAATCCTGCCTTATGTGTGTAGTTCCCTGCACGTCCAATGAGCCAGCTATCTGGCTAGTCAGTAAGAGATTTAATTCACCAGGAGTAGGACACAGGTGAAGGTGCTGAAGGCAAACAAACAAACACGGTCACTTAACATGTAGTAATGGCAGATACTGATACCAGGCTGATATAAAGTTGCAATAGATGTCACAGATGTGTTTAATAATTTCTTAACAGAATAAATGGCTGCATGCCATTGTTTTGACTTACCAAGTCCAGAGGGATTTGTGCTGCGCTGAAGCAGGCAGAGCCCTGGTGCCATGGTGCAGATGGCACATGGCAATGCGTGACCATGCGAGATTAAAAGTGTAGGTAAAACTTTGCATATGCATCCATTAAAAATGTGGGAATTAGAGAAGTAATGGCTGCAGCCCACTAGGAATAAGGATTTTCAGCCTCCTTCCTTTTTGAGCTCCTGGTAGCAATGTGATGAAGCCCGGCTGAGATCCCTTTTAGCTGGCTGTGTTGTGGTGGACTGTAGCAGGGTGTATTCCCACTCATGCTCCTGGCACTTCTCTGGGCTCTGCTTCACGGGGAAGTGGCCTGTGTTATGCCAGCGGGGCAGGGGAGGCAGCCTGGGGCTCTGTGCACGAGGGGCTGCATGATGACAGCTCATAAACGTCAGACTCAGCTCTGGAGAGTCCTGCAGAGGCAGGAGGCTGATTATCACTATCCGCTTTCTGAATCTGCATTTCTTTCCTTGACATGTCCTCTTCCTTCCTTTTGCTTCTTGTATAAAATTAATCTTGCATATTCCGTGTCTGATAGATGAAATACTGACTCACTTGAAATCACCTGCGGCCAGCATTTCCCTCCAGGTCTTTCCAGGCCTCCTGCTTTGCCCTGCTCTGGAAAGGTTCAGGAGTTGTTACCAGTCTCCGTGCAAGACATCAAGATGGGTTCTCCCTTCCACTCCAATTCCATGGTATATTTATTCAGGAATATTCCTGATCTTGTCACAAATACTTACGATATCACAGAATCACAGAATGGGTGAGGTTGGCAGGACCTCTAGAGATCATCTAGTCCAATCCCCTGCTCCAGCAGGGACACCCAGAGCACATGGCACAGGGTGGCATCCAGGCGGGTTTGGAAGATCTCCAGAGAAGGAGACTCCACAGCCTCTCTGGGCAGCCTGTGCCAGGGCTCTGTCACCCTCACAGGAGAGAAGTTCTTCCTCACATGGAGATGGAACTTCCTGTGTTTCAACTTGTACCCATTACCCCTTGTCCTGTCACCGGCTACCGCAGAGAAGAGTTTGGCCCCATCCTCTCTACATTCTCCCCTCAGGTATCTGTACATGTGGATCGGGNTCCCCTCAGGTATCTGTACATGTGGATCAGGTCCCCTCCCAGTCTTTTCCAGGCTAAACAGACCCTGCTCACTCAGTCTTTCCTCATACAACAGATGCTCCAGTCCCTTAATCATCAAGCATAAGTAATGTTCCATTTGCTCCTACCAAGGTCAATTGCATGTGCACAGCTTATTCACAATATTCAAAGAAATAGGGAGACTGTTCAAAGTGCTTCTGCCTTTTGAAGAATTTTAAGCTTCAAAAAATGGCATACTTTTTGAAAGAAGTCCAATGTTAGGGATCTTAACACAAAATAGCAACAATTATTGCATATCTACTCATTGTTTTTGAGTGTGTTCATGGTTAGTTTGGCAGTAAGTAGTGTGCTGTAGTTTATTCATGTTTTTATTTATTATTTCATAGTATACAAAAGAATTGCAAAAGTGCATTTGATTTTTACATCAGAGATCTTGCTGTGTGATGGGATGAGATACTTACCAAAATGAAAAACTCAAAATCTGTGTAGACTGGGACTGCAAACCAAACATTCAGCTTGCTGATACTGCTTTGTCCATGGCATCGTGTTTCCCTCAGACTTGGGCAAATCTACTGAACCAGTGAAATTTCATTAGTCAACAGAACTGGTGTACAAAAACGGGGTGCTGACTTCAGTGGTGTTTTTGCAAGTTGGCAGAGGTAGGTTTGATTGACAGTCCTTTAGTCAAACTTAGTGGATTTACAGGTAATCACGTACCCAAACTTCAGGCTACCAAACTGCAGCTTTGCTTTGGGCTCATTCTGTTTTATGAGGCAGTAAACAGCTTGTGGTTAAATTAAAACAGTCAAATCCCTGAAGAGTCTTTTAGTAACTAATGCCAAAATCAGGAATTCTGTAGTGTAGACCTGCCCTGTCCAATGTGCTTTTTCATTACAGTGAGTGTGCTAGTGTCATTACAGTGAAATATCCTAGCAGGACATTTCACAGGTAAACCCTGTCAGAGGAGATCCTGCCTTCAAGTGCAAAGCGGAGATGCAGAAGATGATTGTTTTGGTGCTGTTGTCTCTGTTCAGCTACAACTTCTCAATCCCTACAGATCTAAACCATCAATGTGCAGCTTTCTGATGAGAGTGGTTGTCGTTCAAATCGCTAATTTCAAAAGTCTCAAAACAAGGTAAAGAGTTTCTATGCAAAAGTGATGCAGAGGAGACCTACTGCTGGTCTGAGTACTTACCACTTCATAGCTTTATATTTTAGACAACTGCAACAACTCTGACCAAAAAAGCTTCTACAAGGAACTGCATGAATTTTGTGGATATAATTTGTGGACATAATAAAAGTGGCCAACATCTTGTATTTAAGTAATAAAAATACAGCTTGAATGCATATGGAACAGACTGGTGCCAAAGAAAGCAAGCAAAGCTGCATAAAACTTATCTTAATTTCTTACTTGAGGGTTCCCCCACTTTTTTTTTTGGTCATCAGTATCCACGTGGTACGAAAATATTTCAGATAATAGGGCCTAGCTTGATTTTTGGAACTTCACCATGTGTATATGTTTCTTGGCTTTGCCACTTTGGGTGAAGTATGTGTCCTTTTAAATCAAAATCGTAGATAGGTTGAAAATCAATGAATGGGTGTTAACTTGCCGTTAATATTGACGTTGCATGTGGAGAGCTGGAAGTACGTTGACAGTCCTGGCTCCTGGTGCTATTCCTGGAGTAAGTATGAAACTCAAACCCCAGATGCTTGGGTTGTTTCAGCCAGGCTCGGTCAGAGGGGAGAAGCGTTCCTGAGGTCTGCTGGAAAACTGGGCTCAGTGCAACGTCCTGGCGGGATGAAAGAGGTTATTGACAAAAAGTTCATCACACACATAGGATGGGATTGAAAGAGCCCAGAGATTAACATAAGGATTGGCTTGGAAAAATGATTCATCAGTGTGGCAGTTTGGGGAATATTATGCTGCCTTCATATGTATGTTAATTTGTCCTGCTTCATTAATAGTAGGAATATAAGACTACATGTATTTTGCATTTGATATCATCAGGGAATACTTTTCAGCATTTTAAATAAGACATTGCTCTGCTTTCTCTAGGCATTTTATTTTATTATTAAATGTATACTGGTTTTCCATTACGAACAGCAAGAATTGTGAGAGAGTTAGCAAGCGATGGGGACACAGGTGAAGAAGAGACGCGAGTTTGCCTTCAGTGGGAGAAGATCAACAGCACCTTTGATCAGGCCCTTTCTGTAAACGCCTTGGCACAGATCATCGGGGGCTCGGGCCATGTTGTCTCTTCCCCTAGCAGATCAATAGATAAATTCAAGACAGACAAGAAAGGAAAAAATCACTCTTATCTATAGCTGCTTTGTGCCAAGTGCAGTGTATAGGTAGCTATATGTATAGTATATAGGTAGCTCTCATGGAGTGATGGATTAATATGATTTTTGTCATCTTGTATATGAGAGCATAAGCTATAATGATAAAATCCAATCTAATTATTTTTCCCCAGTGCAGGCCTATGCATGGTAGCAAGGTTAGTTTTACTGTCAGTAGCAGTTGTGCTATCACCAGGGCTGGGTATACTGTGTCATTAGTGGTGGGAGCTGGGTGGGTAGATGGAAATTGTGGCGCTCACTGCTTTTCGACCCTCCCCGTTAGGTTTCTCTTGGATTTACTGCTCTGTGAAAGCCTTACTTGCCATTTGGCCTGTATGCATATATGTCTGAATGGTGCTGAGATGAACTTGTTCCCCACACATGCACTTTCTTCTACCTCTCATTTGTTTTTAGTCCATTCCACTTTTATTAATTCATCTATTTTTCTTTTATCAGTTCTCTATTCTTTCTTATCGGATGCCAGAGAATGACATTTACACGGAAGGTTTTCAGGAATTTGGTGAACATGTACAGAGAATGCCTTTTTCTGGCATGTGTTTTACCTTTTGCTGGTGAGCCCAGCTCCTGACCTTTGCTAATACCAGAACTGACTTGGCAAAGAGCCTCCAGCTCTGGAATGGTCTGACTCAGAAGCTCAGGGCAGAGCGCATTCAGATTCTCACTTCCTTGCTTTATAGATCTGGATTCAGAAACTTTTTCTATCATCAGCTACAGGCTTGAAATGTGAATGGATTCTTATTAAAGTCATGAGTGTATATGTGAATGTACATGTGCGTGCATACGTACCTCCCACCCTTCTCCAGACAGATATGGTAAAATTTTGTTTTCTGTAATTCTTCTTTCCTCCGCTTTCATCCAAGGCCTCTCTGCCATTTCAGATGCGTGCAAGGTGCCGTGGAGCTTAGGGCAGCGCGTTGCACGGGGCTCTGCTCGGTCCCTGCTGTGGGGCAGGCAGCACACGCTGTTTGAAGCTGCTCTGCTCTGAGGAGGAAGCCAACTTCAGAGGAGAGGCAGCGTCTGAGAGAAAAGCTCAAGTTTTTGATGGTTGGGGCAGCGTTTGGATGCCACTGGATTTTTTCTGAAGCTTATCTTTCTAAAATTCCAAATTTTAGGTCAAAACCATGTTTCTCTCAGAAGCCCCGCTGCTTCAAAGTCGTTCTGCCTGCAAAAAGTTTCACAGCTTGTGCTGAACTTGCTGGTGTGATGCATACGGCTTGAGATCTTGTGGCATGTCCTAGCCAAAAGGCTCTTGCTTGTTAAAGATTGAAGTGGAGAGTTAAAAGCAAGCCAGGGGAGAAAATGGATAAAGTTTTTATTTTTAATCCAAGCATTTCATATTACTAAAGTTTTTTAATTAGTACACTTTGTTGTGTTTTGTCTTATGTTAAAAATTACATGCAACATCCAGAATAACCTATCTTACTATTTTTGTATTTATTTATTTTTATTGTGTCCCAATGGAGATTGGTACCTGGTTCAGTTCTAAAATGGAAATAAGAATCCCTCCTGATCCCATAGGTTTGCAAAAATTATCTAATCTAAAAAAATCAGATAATTAGAAGTGGGTAAAAGGAGACACTACCATCTCCTTTTTTTCAAATGAGGGGTACAGACATGGAGAAATTCAGTGATTCTTCCTCATTCTCAGCTTACCCAAAGCCTGGGTTCCCAGGAATTGAGCCTGCATCTCGCAGCATCTCTCAGAACATGAATCTCTTCTGTCTGACTGAGTCTGCCATTTAAATATAAAGCCCAGTATAGGCTCAAAAGTACCTGGAACTTAATTTAATGGTCAGTATTCTAACCTGCATTTTACTAGGAGAGAGCTGCAACACCAAAGTGAATCAGGCTTTCTGTGTCCCTGCAAACCTGACACCCCAAAGAGGGGTTATTTAATTAACGCAGGGGTCTCCTGCTTTAGTGGTAATTCCCTTCTCGAGCTTCTCTGCACAGGGCAGATCAGAATCACTGTCCCGGCAGCTGCAGTATGCTTGCATGAAGTCGAAGCAGCTTTAAAATGTCACCACTATTCTAAACAGAAGTTAAGATTGGTTTGTTTTAGTTGGGTTTGTCCAAGTTCAAACTGAAAGCAGTAGAGTTGGAGTCCTGCACAGCCTTAGAACTAAACTAAGTATTTTAGTCCAGTAAATTTTATATTTTCCTATTCTATTTAATTCTGTTTATATTATTTCTATCTATGTATATAGAGTGTAATCATGTACAAATGGTGACATCATAATTTGTTAATACTTTAATTAATCTCGAAGCCAGATTTGAATACAACAGCTTCTGCTTGTTAAAATTCTACTGAGCTGGCTTTAAAGTGAATGAAATCTCCCTATTTGAGAACAATTTTCCTTTTCAGTTAATCATCTCTGTATAACAGGAATTGTCTGAATACTTCTCCATGCTCTAAATGTGTAGTTCATGTCCTTTCTTTTAAAAAACACTTTTTGTAGCAGTATTGCTATTTATTTCGCCAGGAAAAAATATTATGTATCATTATTAAAGTAACCACCTGGAGTGCTATAAGTAATGTACAGGCATGGGACAAAACTCTGATCTTTATTTCATATTTCTTAATGCAAAGTCGCTACATGTCAATTTAAAGTAATTGTTGACTTCAGTAGAGAGGCTCAAGATTTATATTCATGTAATTGAGAGCAAAATGTACCTTCATGTATACGTCTTCTAATAATGCAGCAATATTGCATGAGAAGTAAATCTAAACTTTATTGCTGTCTAATAAATTATCTGGTAAGCGCTGTAATTAAAGTACAAACCAGCTCATTAGATGCAAGCGGTGTTACTAGATTGGTTTTAATATGAGCTAGGTAGTTGCAGAATGCCAGTGGCTGATTGTGAATATTATTGCTGTGACAGCAACAATTAATTCAAATAATGATGGAGCTTTAATAGATGAGCTTGTGTGACAGAATTAGCAAAAGCAGATTTGCTGAATAATTGGTTCTTTCTTGGTACAGTAAGTCATTGATTTCCATTCTCTCCCTTCCCCTCCTTCCTCTTACGGCGGTAATCATCAATCTCATTTACGCATATTGTCCGCAGACTTCAGCTTCAGCTGGAGCAGAAGTTTGGTGCCTATCGGAATAAAGCAAGATTGGCAGACGAAATGCCACATCAAATACATCACGGAGCCAGCGGGGCGCGGTGCAGGAGATGGGGCTGCGAAGCCGAGAGCAGAGCGTTGGGCTGAGCGCAGGATCCGCAGCGCGAGGCTGCACGCGGCGTTGTGCCACCAGCCCGCTGGGCCATTCTGCCTCCTCCTCATCCCTGTGAAAAGTGAAGGCACTACCTAAGCTAGGGCTTTCCGGGAGAAAACCCACTGTGTCTGTATTGCAGATTGTTCTTTCTTTTTTCAGTCACTTTTCCTTGGCTTGATCTGCTTGTTAAGGAAATTACCAGTAGCTCAACGTTTTATTGGAGAGGCTCACAGATCACTGTTTCATGCTCTTCATTTCTCTGCTGCATTTCTATATACTTGAGGAGCCATTGCAAAGTGTGTGCATGCATGTGAGCTGATGAATGTATATATGAGTGAAAATGCACATAAATCTTTTGCTCCAGTGTTCCTCAAAGCTCTGATATCACAGATGCTCAGCAAAGGCATTCAGAGTATGTAGCCTGATCTAATAGGAATACTGTGTAATATGTTTTTGAAATGCACTAGACAGCGTGGATTGTTCTGCCAGCCTCAAATTGATGGGGTGATTGTAAGATTCATCTTAAGGAGAAATGAAAGCCTGAACTAAAACACTGGAGACACACATTTAAAGTTAGGCTTGACAGGCAGGTGCCCAAAGATCGCTCTGGATGAGGATAAATCGATGTTGTTATACGGGAGCATTTCTGAGAAGGCTCTTTGAGGAGTTGGAGCTATATTTAGTACCCCAAGGGCCCTGCTTTGATTTTATTTTTGCATACAGAAAGCCTTGATTGGCCCTGTGTGTTAACTTGCCATCACTTCAAGGAAGTGTTACAGAGATCCATCAATACTCATGTTCTTGTGCCTTGACCACCTGACTCCTCGTGCAGCAGTTGGGTGAGGGCTCCCTGCTGCCAGTGCCGCTGCAGTCCCCATACTGACTCTGTTCAGATTTCACTTTTGGTGCCATATTACCACATGGAAGAGTTCAGTAATTCAGCATATCTACTTTGCAAATTGTCATTTATAAGAAAAAAAGTACCTCCTGAATGATTTTTAAAGTTAATGTTTTTGTAGGGCTCCAGATGCTGACATTACAGGTGTGGACTATACAAGTACAAAGAGAAAAGCTGCTTTGCTGCTTGCTCTGTGTCTCCCCCATGCAGTTTCCTTCTCACAGCAGCTGTGTTCAACGCATCAAGCCCTGCCTGGTTGTGTTTTGGGGCTGCCAGCCATTTTCACAATATATGGAGGATTTTCCTTTCACCTTTTCTTCACCTCTTGGTCCACACTGACTTCCCTTTCACCTGTGTGTTCCTAAGTACAACGATGCACTCACCTCTTGCAGCTGAAACCTGCTGCACTCTCTTGTGTCTCCTTGCTGAGTTTCTTGGCATATACCTCTAAGCACCTTTTGAATGGAACACCAATAACATTGCATTATTTCAGCCAAGTACATTTTTACAAACTCGTTTTTATGTCTTAAGGATTTCTCTGTGATTCCACTTGGACTCCAGGATTCCTCATAATTTGGAGAGTTAACCTTTAAGGGCTCTGATTTAGGAAAGTAATGAAGTTTTGACCCAGACTGGGAAGTCAAATGTCCACAGAGCTTGGGAAGAGAGAGAAGCGGTTCAGATAATATACACATTTAGTAGCATGCAATTTTGTGATGGACTCTGAAGGCCTGAGAAAGTCAGGCTTCTTCACTTGCAGTCTGCGGGATTTTTATAATCTGTAGTGACTGGGTAACATTTATAGCAAGTTCCAGGTGCCAAGACTAATTTCAGTTCATGTCTTGGCCGTCGAGTTACAGAGGCACAAGAAGGATCTAATAGACTAACTTGGTTAAATCCACCCCCCTCTGCTCAGCTCTGGTGAGGCCGCACCTGGAGTACTGGTTGCAGTTCTGGGCTCCCCAGGACAAGAAGGACATGGAGCTTCTAGAGAGGGTCCCGTGGAGAGCCACGATGATGATTAAGGGACTGCAGCATTTGTCATATGAGGAAAGACTAAGGGAGCTGGGACCATTTAGTCAGGAGAAAAGAAGGCTGAGAGGTGAATGTAGGGAGGATGGGGCCAGGCTCTTCTCTGTGGTGGCCGGTGACAGGACAAGGGGTAATGGGTACAAGTTGAAACACAGGAAGTTCCATCTCCATGTGAGGAAGAACTTCTTTCCTGTGAGGGTGCCAGAGCCCTGGCACAGGCTGCCCAGAGAGGCTGTGGAGTCTCCTCCTCTGGAGAGCTTCAAACCCGCCTGGTGCCACCCTGTGCCACGTGCTCTGGGTGTCCCTGCTGGAGCAGGGGGGTTGGACTGGATGATCTCTAGAGGTGCCTTCCAACCTCAACCATTCTGTGATTCTGAAAAGACTTATATTTTTATTATATTGTGTACAGATCTCCATCAATCTTCCTTTGAATGTGCGGAAGTTAGCCAAATCCAACAACAACTGTTTTGTAGATTACAATGATTTGTTGGTTGATAATAGTCGGTTAAATATAGAAGGTGATTAAGTCTATATCCTTATGCAGCATTTGGGTGCTACTAGTTGAATTCAACTCTAACTGGTCATTTTTATTGATAGAGCATTAATTGTTGTTTATACAAATGCTAAATAAAAAGCAGATGTTTTATTTTCCAGTATTTCCCTTGGCGAACTGTTCCTACTAGCCTTGATGGCAATGTAAAACTAGCAAATGCCACCAGGTACCACTGACCAATGTCTTGGTAGTTTACCTGAAAATGAATTCATTTGGTTCCAAATTCTCTTCACATTTTCAGTTCTGCAGCAGATAAAAGCAGTATAGAAAAGAACAGATGTTCCTGTCTCTGGTGAGAGTGACAGATTTGTCCGCAGTTTCTCTACTTTTAGTCTTTTGTTATCATTCCAGAAGGAAAATTCACAGACAAGGAAGTTGGATACCAAAGCACTTTCTACTGTGGACCAGAGATGCAGAGGATCTTATAAAAAATGTAGCTTTCATGGTTTGCTTGCAGCTGCCACCTATTTAAAATTATAGGCTTGCTATTTGTAGAAACCATGAAACAGAGCATGATTATATGGTCACCTTATAGGAAATCACTAGCAGTCTATTCTTGAGGGGCTTAACTGCAATTCAACATTTTGTAGATGGATTCACTTTCAAAGATCTCCTGTCTCCTATCTTAATGTAATGGAGGTTGCTCTATGAAGTTTTATACAAAATAATGAAATTGAAAGGAACAGTTGCATTATTGAATATATTGAATATATTGTATATTGAATACAATTGAAATGACTCTTTAATAATTTTAATGGCCATTAATCCTTAAAGATCCAAGTAGATTTATGAAACTAATTTGGTGGTTTTAGAGTTCCACTATATTTAGTTTGAAATTTACTCTCATTTAAGAACGAGTAAAAGAAAAGTGTGACGATAATCTGGTATTTGAACAAAAATATGAATTAGTTGCCCTGGTTTTATTATTGTCTTTCATAATCTATTGTTTCTTTGCACGAAAAATACTTATAACACTGAGGACTGTAGAAAGAGGAGAATTTGTATTCTAAACTCTATTTTTCTGCAGAGCTTTGTGCATTCAACTTGCAGTGTTTTAAGTAAAAGTGATGTGGAAATTGATATATTTAAATAGATACACATTCTTTCATTCATGTCCATGTATTATTTTAAAATCAGTTACCTGAATTTAATTTATATTTGAATATTTCCAGATGGAAGTTAAATTTGTCTGAGTCAGTCATATTAATTTTTAAGGGCGGTCGTACTGAGTCAATTAATGCAGTATGAACTTAATGAGATGAACACAGCTGAATAGGGAATGACTCTAATTGGAAGGTAAAACGAATCAATATTAAGCCTGCACTCAGACTTAATATAAATACCCACTCAGCAGAGCTGAGCAAGGGTAACTTCTTAAGTGGTGGCAACTCTGTGTTTCTCAGTGAAGTACTGATATTTTTTTGGACAGCTTTAGGTCCCAGGCTTGTTACCAGTTTATTACTGCTTAATAATCTACTGGGTATCATGTGAGGCACAGTAGTGGAAGTCCGGCAGTGTAATCTAACTTGAGTTGCAGTGTAAGAGGTTTGCATTACATGGCATTACCTGGCTGTGGACTAAGCGTGCCTAAGATAGCTCAGATGAGGAAATGTGGACTGGGGCCTATCAGGAAAAGTGAGTGTGGGTAAGTGTCTCTGTGTTTTTCCTAGTGTATTTAAAACAACTGATGAATTAAAGTTATGATTTTTGTAAATGAAGAATGTAGAATGCCTCCTGTGGTATTTTTGAAAGGCCATATGTTAATTAAATACTGAGTTCTTTTTACAAATTTTGTTATTAAGTCTATGTCTAGGAATTGAAATTACGTACCTTGTTTAAAAAAAAAAAAAACAAGCCAGGTGTTTGGACTTTCTGTAAAGAAATGTGGGCCTATTTCTACATCTTCAAGATATGCTCCAAAATTTATTGCATTAACAGTATATCCCTTTATCTTAAAGATACTAATTCAATCCATAATTGATTTGTAGCATTAGCTGCAAGTCAAAGAAAAATTACTCTTTTTAAACAGCTGATACTGGAATGAAAGGACTTCTAGAAGGATATTAAAGTACCGTGGTTGACTATATGCATGTATAAAGCAAAGGACTGAAGCAAGGTAGACTTTTTCAGAGAATGAAATTCATGTGGTCCAGGTCAGAAAGTGGAAATTCAGATTCCGTAGTGTCTCGTTCAGATTCTTCAGAAAGATAGAGGTGTTCTGAGTTCACATTGTTGCACAACATCTCAAAGAGTATTCCAAAGTATATTCAGCCACAGTTTGGCTTGAAATGGAAAGCAGCAGGAATTTGGGTGACTTCAGTGCAGCCGTTCGGCTTCAGTACAGCCTGGCTTGCTTACAAACTATCACCTGGGCATGTTGGACTGGCTCACTTGATAGCACGGAGGTGTCAGACTTCCCATCTCTGTCATCTCTCCCTCTATTTGGTCCACTGTTTCTCTACCTATCGGTGTGAAATTGAAAGCGTGCTTTTCAGACACCAGCAATTCAGGGCAATGCTCAGATTTTCCCCTTCTATTAAACTTTTCTGAATCAAAGAACCATCTTCTTAAAACTAAGGTTATGTGAAATCAAGATTAATAAGAGAGCAGAACATTGTTGGGAAAACTAACTGCGATAGGAAGTTTAATGTCACGTAATAGAATATTTTTATTAATACATTCTAATTGTGAAACTAAAATACGATCATGCAATCGATGAGGCTGCGTTTGATGCCGCTTTGAGCTTGCCCTCATGGGCGCCGTGTTCGCAGCACCCTAACAAGGTCTGCGGCTGCACGGCTTCAAAGAGCTGCTCTGCCTCGGGCTGCATTAAGCAAGCCGAGAGAGTCGGCAGATGTCTTGAAATGCAGCAGAATATGTATTTAATATTGAAAGATTTCTATGCTGCTGTAGTGATCCGTAGATATTAAGACTGAAACAAGTGAATTAAAGCAATCCTGTCTGTCTTCTGAGCAGTAGTCTAGATAACAGCCCCACTTGTGTAAAGGAGAATTTTCTTTTTCTGTCGGAATGCTCTTTATCTCAAGATTTCGTTTGCTTCCACTAATTCTTAAGCCGAAATACCTGAGTGACTGAGCTTTGTTACAACCTCGGTGTGAATCCTATCTCAGGAAAAGAATACATAGCCAATCCTGAAAGGTTAATGAGCAATGAAGAGAGTTTCTAATCAATCCTTTACTTGTGTGTGGTTTTCTTTTTCTTTCTCTCAACTTATAAAGAAAATTTCAACC
Organism: Crypturellus undulatus; assembly: GCA_013389825.1. Taxonomy (NCBI): domain Eukaryota; kingdom Metazoa; phylum Chordata; class Aves; order Tinamiformes; family Tinamidae; genus Crypturellus; species Crypturellus undulatus. Next base: position 127,923 of record VWPW01028148.1, on the reverse strand, counting down.
TGAAAAGCCTCTTTATGTATTTTGCTTGGGATCTCCTCTGGCCATATTTTGTAAAACAATATGCATGCATTTTTACTTGGCCTCATCTGCTTTCTTCTTGCAAGGGATAATTTTTATATTAGCATTGCAGTGTATAGGGAATGGATGTGAAGCATACTCCCAGTGCACAGTTTTATGAGTGTCTGCTGCAAATGCCATTATACAGCTTGGTTTGGTGGGGACAGACTCTTTGTGTTCTCTCCAAAAAGCAGATGGATGTATTTTGATACACTTTGAAACCAAATGAAGGATAAAATGGAAAATGAATGTTGGACTCCAGGTGTAGAGGGGCGCATCCAGGGCAGCATCTGTTAATACCGCGACAGCAACGCAAAGTGAGGGGGAACTGTGCCTCACGCTGCTTCTTTTGGCCGTTCTCATGCCGTGTTCCCAGCAGCAAGCTGGAGGCTGCTGACGCCCGCCCGTGCTGGGCTGCCTTGGCATCCCTCTCCCAGGGTGTCCGTGTATGGGGAAAACCTTTCAGACGTTTATTAGGCACAGCCGAGAGGGACTCTTTCTGGTATTTCCTTTCATGTTTTCTTAGTCAAAAAGGTCGGCAGCTGTCTTTTTCCCAGAATCTAAAGCTTGAAGTTAGTGGTTTGCACAGTTGTCTCTCCTCAGCCTACTAGGAGAGAGAGAGAGAGATGGTGGTCAGGCCACTTAAAGATGATGTATCACCAGCAGGTCAGAAATGGAATTTGTCTCATTCTCATAAAATTGTTAAATCTTGAAGAGCTCTTGAGTTCTGCTCCATAGACAGTGTTTTCAGGTGATGATCGTGCAGCAGTGAATAGGAACCAGCTATTGTCAAGCTGATCAAAATCCTTTAAAAATCCTCAATTGTTGATTCTGTAAGTTTTTTTTTCCCTCACTTGTCATCACTGTGTGAATAGCTATCTTACCTTACATTTCCCGTCTTAAGAGTTTAAATTTTCCTTTCAAATTGCTTTAGTTACTGAGTTGCATAAAGAGTCTTCCTATTAGCAAAAGGAGGATTTATCATAAAATCCCAGGGCAGGGCTGTCCTGCAGTGTACTGCATGTCCAGGCAGAGCTAATTTGAGATAATTTGGCTATGTATGTGAAGTATAGGGCATGAAATCTATTCCAAGAGCTTTGCAGACCAGTTTTCGAACAGGCCTTTCTCCTTCTCTGACATTGAACAAAGGTGTCAACGTGGAGCAGCGGGAGCAGCCGGCAAGGGCAGGGTCAGGGAGGCAGCGTGGAGCCTCCGTAGGCAGCACGGGCGAGTGCTCGGCCGTGCCCGGTTTCCAGAGGATCTGCAAAGCCTCCAAAGGTTTTGGTATATGGTACCTGAGCGGTGACCTGTATTGTTCCTTAGTGTTTGCCTGCTGAGTTAAAGGCAGTCTTTTGAAGGCAATGACTTAAAATGAGTAATGTTCACATCCAGGACAAGGTTATAGCTGCTCTGGTATGAAAAAGCTGGCGTTGCTGCTGCTGTTTCCATACCAATTTCATGACTATTAAGGCATTGATAAACTCTGATGCTGTTAATTGCTATAGTTAATGAAAAAAATGACTTGTATTCCAGTTTAAGGTTTTGACCCAGTTCTGACAACTTGAGCATCATGTGTCTCACAGGAGTTTCCATCTCTTCCTGCTGGCAGGTCAGCACCTTTGCTCCACATGGAGTTGCTCTCATCCAGTGCAAATGTACAGCCACTTCCCAAATAGCATCTCTATTGCATAATAAGACTTATTAATTCCAGAAGTCCCTTTCAAATTTAATTCATGATTCTCTTTACTGTTTTGTACTGCCATGATCTTTCTTACCTTTCTTCCTCAAAAGCTCATGAATGAACAGCGTTGGCGTTAAAGGTGAATGTGTGAGTGCCGTCTCAGTGTATTCATCATCCACAGTAGTGTCGGGAGTGCTGTAGTTTTCAAGGTACCACTAAACAAAACTGGAACTCTTGAGCTAAATATTAAATAACTTAATTTTTTTCTTCCCCTAATACCGTGGTGGAAACACTACAGAAAGCTCCTTCATCATGTTCGTATTCAGGGGGTCATAATGCACAGCAGTGCAGCACAGTTTAGGATTCACATTGCAGTGGTAATTTTCCTGACTGCTGGTCGTCATTATATCAAAGATTTCATCTCAGTAGGAGTATGAAAATTGTTTGTTAATCCTTATATATGTAGAATGGGATTTTCAAAAATATGTAATATTGTGTGCTCCCATTGCGTCGTCATAGGTAGCTTTGCTCCTGACTTCGATGGGAATAGATTTATGTGGAAACTCGGGCTTTTAACATTCCAGTCCTGTAACATACTGGATTATTTTTGGATCTGGATATGCAGTTCGCTGAGAAAGATACTTAGTTGAATACCGTTCCCTGTGGCCTTGGTCCTTGACCACATCCCCTAACTGGTATACCCTTGCTAGTAAAGAATACTAAAGCATTTAAATGTGAACTAACCTTCCATGACAATGGCTTTATACTCGTGCTGTTACTATTTGTTAATGCTTTCCGTTGCTTGAGCAAGTGCTGTTTTAAAACATTTCAAGTCTTAAAGGAAATCCAGCATAAGGAGGATTTGGGGGAAAAAGGAAATCTTTTTGAACATCCTGTTAAACAAAGAATGCATAGCGGGAATAGTTGTGGTAACATGAGGCATCACGAGAGAGTAATTGAATAGGAAGCAGTATTTTAATGGCAAGATTTATGGTAGATCAAAGACTTGGCAGAGTATCATCTTGTATTGAATGACCCAGTAGGTGAGATCATCATTTAGGAAGTCACAGGAATGGCAGGCAATGCCTGTCTCTCCTTGTTCCTCTCCTCTTCCTTCCCTTTCTTTTCCTGTAGGTCTTCCTATTTAAATTCACCATGCAGAACTGCTGCCCTCAGCCAGCTCCTGCTGAGCCAGGCTGATCGGAAAGGGCAATTTTTTTTTTGTAAAAGGTTGTGGGTGGATGTTGGACATAATGAACCCAGATCCCAAAAGAGATCTTATATTAAATATAAAAAGAGCGTGAGCGCTTTGGCAAGGGCAGGTTCAGGACAGGTCGTGTGCGGCACGGTCCATCTGCGCCGGGCTTGGAGCGGTTGTTAGTGTAGGACACGGCGCATGGCACCTGCGGGCCAGCCCCGCGGGGTCTGTAATTACGTGTTAATTAACAAGTCTGGAAGGAGTGAGAGTTTGCATGTCAGCAGATAATCTGTATAGTGACTAATAAGCTGCAGAATGTTTTCAATTAGCAGGCTTGAAAAGGAAATCCCAGCGAGTGTTTTGCTTGGTTGGGAAGGGGCTGAATGAATGTGCTCTGTTGTTTGGGCCCTCCGAGTGGGAAAGTGGCAAACTCAGAAACTACACTGTAAAGAGGACGCTCTGCGAAACACCTGTGCTCAAGCTGCTTGCTACTGCTGTGTGCTGGTGAGACCATACAAAATAAGCTTTAGGAAAAACATTAAATATGAGAAAACATGGAAAAGTTTCACTTCTGAATAGACTTGTTGCACTATTTTAATAGTCTAATTTCTTGCAAGTTTTTTAAGGACCCAAGTGGGCCCAAGTCAGAAATCTGTTGGAATGGAGACAAATGTTGCAGTCTCTTTGACACAGGTTCTGGAAATGAGTGACTATTTTCCAGCTCTGTTCAGCTTTTCCTGTGAATTTTTGCATTTTAGATTCCCTCCACTGTATGTTTACCTAGAAATATAAGTAGAAAAGTTACAAGCCAGCGAGCTGGGTCCTCTGCTGTGACTTTGCTTTGTTTCTGCTCTGCCCATATTTGCATTCAAGGGTAGGGTTTGGAGATGTCTGTGTTAAGCAATCCCATCATTTGTGTGTTTGTGTCTGTGTGTGTGTGGTGTTCTTTTCTTTTTATTTATTTATTTATTAGCTCTACAATTTTTATCATCTTAGAAATAATTTGTAAGGTTCTCTGTGGTCACTGTTTGGAAATGGGATTGCACGTACAGAAGATGTGACCAAGCTCTTTCCAAAGTGGGCGGGCGTGCTGCTGTGTCAGGTAGACTGTTACACTTGACTTTAAACCTCTTTAATTCTCATGGGGCTTATTATTGGCCACCTCTCAATTGCTCACAAGCAGATTACTTTTAATTAAATTCATTTTTCAATCAGTTCAAGATCTTTCCCTCCTCCCACCAGTTTCTGAAGGATACCTGACAGGCTTGTGCATACTGCTCGGATCAGCTCGCAGATTTTCTTAGCCTCCTGTCATGGTGGAAACAGGATCAGTCAGAACCAGAGAAAAGTAATAACTTTTCCCTCTGAAGACAGCAGGTCTCCAGAGTCGTGTCCTCACCGGTAGTTGAAGCTGGCTGACCTCGGCAAGGTTGAGTTTTCTTGGGGGTCAGATTAGAGCTGCTTCCAATAGTGTGGCTGTTACACCAGGCACCACTTACACTGATAGGGACAGACCGACAACATTTATATCCTTAGCTCCTTGTTGAGAATGTTTGTAGAGTGATGACAATTCATATTATTCCTCCTGCTAAGTGGCTTGTTCCAGACTGAATTAATCTAATATAATTATTTGTAAAGTAATTTTACCTACTACTTTTGGATACATGTTGAAATAAATAATTTAATTACTTGCAATTCCTCTTCTGAAGTACAGGGTACGTTCCTGCCTCCCCTGCATTTTGGCATGTTAGGCCATATGAAAATGCTAAAATAAAAATGCCAGTGAAACAACTGGAGCTGTTCCCAGCAGCTTGTGTTTGACATTATGGTACACAGAATGAACTGTGGAAGACTTTTAAATTACTATGGAATGAAAATACATGAAAGTGAAGTATAAAGGTCTTGACTTAGACTTTCAGATGTTCAACCAACCTCTGGGAAGTCATTTAACCTCTCTGTACCTCTTTGTCTCCATTTGCCATCACCTATACGATATACAGAAGTTCCCCTTGTGAATGTCTCTTAAATGCTGTTAGAGACCTGGATGCCAAAGAACTATAAATAGTTGTAAATACTCACAATACTTTGAGCATTAGTGGTGCTGTCTGAAATGGGATCACTTTCACAGCTTTTAAAAACAGAGTCTCAAATCGTAGTATCATCTCATATGAGAAATAGTTTTCAAATAGCTGACTCTCTTCCAAAAGTCTGTAGAACCAGATAATTTCAAACCAAAGCAAGTCCTTAATTCATCTTTCTGTAATTTCTGCTCTATTAATGCCTTTTATATATAACAAATCCACAGATACATTTTTTTTACAGGGACTGGTTGATGTAATGCATTATTTCAGAGTTGGGCTGGTTGGGCAAAACCCATCTGGTCCACTGATTCTTGAGGGGGAATTATCCTGGAATGGTGGTGAGGGATGATGGAGTTAAATCTGCTGTTTTTAACTTGACATTATGATTCAGACCCTTCCTGTTAAAAACCCAGAGTTGGGGGTGTTTGTTTATTAACCATAAGAATTTGAAGTTTCATGAGCTGCCTCTTCTGAGGAACAGAGTGATACCATCATTTGAAGCTGGGCTATTATGGTAGCCAAGCACACTAGAAAAATACCTTTTCCTTTGAGATAACCTCTTAAATAGATATATTTGAAAACCATTTTATCTTCTCCATCTAGTTCTGTCAACATCAGACAGAATTAGAAACTTCAATAGATGGCTTTTTTTGTGTGTGTGAAATGTGTCAGATGAGCAAAATATAACTGGGTATTTATTTTACTTCTCATGTGCCCTCTAAGAGGGAAGGGGGCAAGATGGGGAGTAGTAGCAGCGCAATGAGGCCGCTTTCCCCTCCGCCTACCTCCGCGTGAGGGCTGGGCTGGAGACCAGAGGTCTTTACCCATCTAGGAGATGCCAGGAACAAACTGGTGCAAAATACAATGCCTTGATTGGAAGATCCATAGGTAAATGCTAACTTTCCATTAATTACTGTTTCCCTTCCATCTCCCCATGGTACAGTCTGTACCACTCTGTACTAACAGTGCCAAACAGACAATAACAGCAAAAATAAGGACTACTTTTTTTCCTTTCCTTCCTGAAAAGGACACATAATGGAATGAATCTGGCTTCCCATCTGTTGCTAGGTGCGATTCAAAGTGGCAGTTTTGACCTATAAAGATTGGACTGTTTTGCGTCACGCTTACCCTAGAGACAGGCTCTCTCCTTCAATTTCTGTGTCACCATTTTCCATCTGTGAAAAACCAGGATAACGCTACTTTTCTGCTTCACAGGGATACTGCAAGGGCACATTTATTAACGGGCCCATAGCACAGGCTCTGTACGAGACATCACACACATCTACAAATAAAAACTTGCTGCCACCCTCAGTCCTGCAGTGCCCAAGGCATTGACCTTCATCGTGCCGTGAAAGGCGGTTCGTTGTCGTAGGCTGTAGTGTGGATTGCCAGACCCTAATCTCTTAAACAAGCATGTAACGTGATACTTGGAAGTTATGTGACTGAACGTGGTCTTTCCTGTTAAATTGAGTTGGACAACCACGAGCATGAAGTTATAAATGTATTTGCCTGCTGCAGTTTTGAATCCCAAGGGAAATAAGGAGCAGTGGGGACCGTGAGCTCTTGTATATGAGATACTAGTTTGAGAATGGTTTTTCTCAACACACGGATCTAGAGCTGTGGTTCCCCAGAGTGCAGGAGTGGAGTAGTTTGTTTACACTTGAGAGCTACTGATTGGCAAAGTTATTTTTGCAGTTATGTGGGGCTCAGGTTTGAGGTGTTCAGTGTTGCTATTTGATAGAATTTTGGGGGGGTTCAATAGCTGACTAGGCAGTATTCTAAAGTGTACTGTATTATAGATTCAGGTTTACAAGAGGCCACAGATGGGCAAAGAGCATTTAAATTGGCTTTATTAGAGCAACCCTTTAGTCCTAAGTTTTCATTGCTGTCCTCCTTTCTTCCTGACTGGTGGAACTATCAAGCTCTGCAACAGAACAGGATCAAGATACTTATGTTTCCTGTAGGTGATTGCAAGGTGTGGTCCATTAAGCTTGATAGATTGACTTTTCTCTGGGAAGGGGTTGTGTCCGTCCCACTAGACTCTTGATAAAAAATCTTTGGGCCTTACTTCCCTGTTGTGCTAAGTGTGGCTGGCAGGGGTGCTATCGCAGTGATAGACTTTGGCAGGGGCTTTGCTGCCTGTCCCCAAGCCTTGAGAGCAGGGTGAGGCAGCTCAGGCCACGCAGCACACAGGGTATGGTTTAGGGTCTTTTAAAGATCATGGCCTCATTTTGTGTTTTTTCAGCATGCTACATGTCCATATTCTAGTCCTGGCAGCAGGTTAGGAAAACTGTCCTTGTTCTGTATGATAGTATTCTCTTAAATTTTCATTGCATGTTGTCTGTGTGCGTATACATACATGCACGCCTTCCACCCCCAAACACACTTCCAAGGCTTCTGTAGAGCACCTCAACAGCTTAAACAGAGCTGCTGCTCACTAAGTGTGCAGTATTTGGAATCATCTTCTCTTCTTTGTACTGTGCTAAGTGTAGGGTTTTACCTTCTTCAGGCCTAGTTACCCCTTCTAATCTTGTTGAGAGGATTTAAAAAAAATAAACTGCAGCAGACCTTTTTTCAACCTGCATTTAGGAGCATGTAACAGACTGCAAATAAGTGGCAAATTAAAATTTAGCTGGAAAAGTGTATTCATTTTAGTTAATTAAAAAAACCCACAAACCCCTTCATTTGAAAGTAAATGATGTGCTAGCTGCAGTTGTGAGGTTTGGCAGCAGTACAGGAAAGCTGCCAGCTTCTGAGAACTAGGAATAAGAATATCAGGGAAAGGAACAGGCAAAGCCTCATTGTGCAAAGCGTTACGCATTTGAAGAGCTCTTCTAATTTTCTTAGGGCATGTCTGCCTATGGCACGACTTTCTACTGGAAAGCCTCTTAATTTTGCTTGAAGAACACTGGAGTAGCAGAGATTGTGCAGGGGCGGAAGGTCCTGCGTGTGAGGGGGCAGGCTGGGCTGACACGTTGGTCTCGAGGCTCGACCTGCGGAGCAGAGCTGCCGGGTGACAGCAGGAGCCGTTCTGAGCCCCCTCGTTAGTTAGCACAGGACACAGGATGATGGTTTTCCTGGGGGGACAAATAATAAAAAAGCTTCCCTTGGTTAAAAATGAGCAGTTTAATGTTAGTGTGATGACAACCTGATAGTAAGGATTAAGTCTGCATTAAAACCAGTGTTGTGTGTGTGTAGGCAAGAGAAGAGACCTATGGACGTGCATGTGCAGAAAACGACCTCGGCAGAGGTAAATCAAATGAAGGAAAACCTGCTGTGACTTTCCTAATTTTTAACTTCTGAGGTTTTTGCTCTCCTGTCAACTCACTGCACATCTTTTAAGTAGCAGCCCGCCTTGTATGGAATTCCTATCTCTGAATCTCTGCTTTCTAGTTATAAGTAATCATGATTCAAAGCTATAGATCAGCAAAGTACCAAGGGATAAAAGCATCAGATGTTTGCTTTATGACTTGCAGAAGAGAAGAGAGAGAAAAAAACAAAACATTAAATGAATGTACTGCATAGTCCTGTATCCCTGTCATCATGGAAACACTGTCAACAAAAAGTTTCCATTGTATCGGCTATCTGATGGAAAATCTTAGTGTGGGAAAAGGCATCAAAATGTAATGCCAGTATTTAAAAATCAAAAATATAATGCCAGTATTTAAAAATCTGTTCACCTTTCATAGGAACATGCCAAAGTGCTTTTCAGAAAGGGGAAGTGGGACACAGATCAATGACTTGGCATTTCTGGCTCTCTCTCATGGTATATTTCATCTTTTATATCTTGTTACATAGGAAGGCGAAGCTGGTTGAGGTAAAGCTTGTTCTTTTTGCTGTGTTTGTATCACCTAGAAGTAAGCCCACCTTGCCCAAGTCCTGAGGCCACCAAGTGCTACTATAATGTAAATATTAAACAGCAAGTCACCTGGGGATGCCGAGGGGAACAACCCAGGCTCCAGGGCCTCTCTTCCTGACCACGAGACCATATTGCCTCCCTATTCTTGGTTTCCAGTATTGACTTTGTATTGATTTCCAGTGAAAATGCCACAAAGAAGCAACCATGCATTTGCTGAAGTGCAGGGCCAGATTGGCACTGTTGTATTTAGCAGCACAGTGCTTCCACTAAAAAGCATGTAGTCATCAATGGTTAATCACAGGCTAATGTGTCTGTCACTAGATAACCACATATATTCCCCATGAAGAATAATTAAGTTCTTCAATACTAACATGACCTGACAAATCAGCATAAGCTAATATGGATAGGCAGGTATCAGACATAACCTGTTTATTAACTGATGTATATTTTTTTCAATGAAGCCTTCCAGTAGAGGGCACCGGTACACGTCTGTACAATATAAAACCATGCTTTCCATTTCTGCACGTACCCAAATACCCGCATGGAGCTTGGTGTGACCTGCTGGCAGGAGGGTGACATATTTCTCCCCAAAGTGCTTTACCCACCAAAGATATAACAGGTCTGCTGGAGCTCCAGCAAGTGGAGCTCATTCCTCAGCACAGGCTGCAAACCTCATGCTGCAGGTCAGGAGGTCTCAATCTGCCTCCACAGACAACTAGACTGGTAGTTGTTATGATGGAGATTTTTCTATTAGAGGAGCAAATGATACTTGCGGTGAAGAGATTGAGAGACTCTTAAGGATACTTAGAGATTAGGTGGGGAAAGGGGAAAAAATGTTCTTGCAGTGAATAGCTGAGCCCTCCTGCTTGGAAGGGGGTGTAAGTGGAGACACTGCTTCTGTGCCCCCGATGCCATTTGTGCAACTGTCTGTGACATCCCCGTTGTTTACCTGGTGTCACGTATGTGTAACACACAGGCACCCTACCTGCAAAGGAGGAATTAATTCATCTGAAAGAGACAGTTTGGTGTTGTGTGCAGGTCACTAAACTCATCAGCCTGCTGTGGGGACCCAGGTTCTCATCTAAGGCAACGTGGCCCTCGCAGCCCGGCCCATTCTCTGTTATCTCCTTACTTCATGTATTATTGATGATAGTTTTTACACATCGTCTGGTTCTCTGCAAAGCACTTGTAATAGTGGTGCCCTGGTTGTGCCTGGAGTCCCCAGACGTTATTCATGGGTGAATAAGAGTAATGCCTTTTCCCCCTTTAAAGGCTGTGATAACCTCAGCACGCCCTTCTATGGAATAACTATCTTTAAAATGGAGTATGTTGTTACCAGTCACAAAGAAAGCTGCAAGGTCACTGCCCTGCCACCAAGAACGCTCAATCTGAGAGCAAGCAGATCATTTCTGGTCGTATGGAAGATTTCTGGTGCCTTTGTATTCTTCATGTTAAAACTACTGTTTATTCTTAGTACTGTTGACCTGTTTTTAATGTTAGCTCTGTTAATGCCTTACAGCCATTGAATGGAATATATTGAATGGAAAATAATTCTGGCCTTACAGAATGATGGTATAAGAGCTTAGAAAGGTCAAATATGGAATTTATTTTCTCAGTGTTATTGGAATTTCTCTGTTCAAGTGTTTTGAAATTTGATAGCAAGTGAATATTGAGAGGAAAAATAGAGCTTCCTATTGGCAGATCCTGAATACCTCAGAGAAGCTTCTCCTTGGAGGTAAAGCAGTGAGAGTTATAAGGTGTTGAATGTCCTCATGCACTTGAGGATTTAGAGCAGATTGGAACACACTGGAATAGAATCCATTCATGAATTAAGTCAACACAAATGTCTTCGAGTCAGTCCTTGATTTATACGCATACTAGAATAATAAAGAATTGGGGGTGGCCATAGGGGAGGTCAGAAGGAAGACTGAAGCGTGTTAAATGTTCACATGTGTCAACCCTGGCCTTTTGGCGTAGGTGGAAAATAGTTGAAGAAATCATAATGTGTGTCCCGAACTATGCTATGTGCAGTTTGGGAAGCCTGCAATGATCTCATTTGATTCTGAATAAACACTGTTCTTCCTTGGCAATTGCCAGATTGGCATCCTTACTGAAGGACTATACAGCTCTTGTAAAATGCCCAGAATGATCTTGGCAAGACAAGGCCCTGTCTAAGTGCAAGTCACGGTTGCCTGCATCAAACATCTGTTGAACAAAGCAAATTCATGCTACTGTTTTCTTCTGATGATTCTCAAGGAGGGGTGCATCTAAAAGACTGGCAGTCAGCAATTTAAATGGAAATAATAGGAGGGTTTTGTGTTTCAGACATGAAATTGTTCTGTGGAGTAAGAAATGGAAGTTTAGTCTTGTGTATTGACTTATGAGTAAGATGTGATTCTCTTAACTTGATACTACACTTGTAGCTACTTCTACAAAAGAGGTGAAATGGCTTCCTAGTTGATAAGATTCAATTTGTTAAAAATACAATGGTGATTAATTTATGGACAAATCTTTCAAATGCGCTGTTGCACTTGATTCACTTGTGTTTTTAAATAAAATGTTGGAGACTGATAAGTACTTCTGTTGCACCAGAGACTTTAAAGATTGCAAGTTTAGTCTAATCTGACTGTGGCTTTCATTGAGTTTGGTGGATTAGGCCCAGAAAACATTTCTCTATTTTAGGTGAAAAGATGCTTTCCCTCTTTCTCTGAGATTATGCTATTTTCCTTTTGCTTTTCACTTTTTAGCGGGTGTATTCTTTGTGTTGTGCTATTTTTCTCAAACTCAGTGAAGCTTTGGTTTTATTCTCTGAATAGTCTCCCTTCCTGTTTTTCAGGATAATGCTTTACTCTAAGTAGTTATTGAAGTTTAATTTAAAATATTGTTGAAAATACTTTTAAATGCTATGTCTGCATTTCAGGTTTGATTCCCACTGCTTCTGAAAGTGGGAAGTGTAGATGAAGAATGATTCCAAGTATTCATTTAGTTTCTACATCAGTTGGTCTAGATGTTTCTAGTTCAGGATATTTTGATATTCAATGAATAATTAAGAAGGGGTGGATTATGATGAGTGCCTGTAATAAATGCTTTCAAAATTAAATAGGATTGAAGTATTCATGTATTTTTATTTAATGCTTAGCTCCAAGCTGCCTATCAAGTAATTCATTTTTATTTATTTATTTTCTCATTTTCTTCCCTGGTGTAAAGCCATGACAGAGAGGGGTGGGGAGGCATGGAAATATTTTTGTCCAACCCCATTTTTCATAACTTAATTTATGCTTAGTCATCATAATTGAAAAGTATAGTGAGGTTTCATGATAAACAAAATGTAGTATCACAGCCTGCTAGTTCTAGTGTCTGATTGGTTTTTTTGTGGGTGTTTTCCCGCCCCTGCTTCTTAAGTAAATGAAAGAGATGCTATGAATAGATTTGGTGCTGAGCTCAGCCTGTGAAAAGTAGTAATTTCCTGTGTAGCACCTCAGAATTTCTAGCTCATTGCAGCATGTCACTGCCCTGAGTGCAAGGGGACTGTGTACAAGCTGTCCCTGAAGGAGGTAGGCCACCTTGTCAGGTATATGGTACATGGCTGCTTCTCTCTGCTCTTTGTCATCTGGTGTATGGATAGATGGACTCTAATAATGGCATGGAATTGGATTATGTAGAGTAAGACTATAAGCAGGTTACATAGAATAGCATTCCCCTGCTTTCACGGTTTGGTGTGATGTTCCTTTTTTAAGGCACTGGATAGTTACTCTGTTGAACAGAGCATAAGCGTGATTAAAGTCAGCCTTCGTCCATTGCTATTAATGAAAAAGATACAATGTGAAATATTTTAAAATATTTCTGTGTAATGATAGTAAATAGTCATATTACAAAAATAAGCTCAATACATACCTGACACATAGCTTACCTGGAAACAAACCTATTATGATGCTAATTGATAGTAGATTTATATTCTCTTGTCTCCAGCTGGTAAGATTTCCATTTACTTCTGTATGATGCGCACATTTTGAGATATTTCAAGCTGTTTCATTAGATGCTTGAACTGTGTGAATTGAGACTGTGTAAATGCCAGGACAAGGCTACGCCAAGATCCATTTTCATATACCAAACTCTGGAGTGACCCTGCTCAGTTGGATTGTTCTAGACTTGTGCTCTAATGAGGATGAGTCTGGTCCGTAACAGTAAACAGGAATCACAGACTCCTGTCTGATTCATGTGCGTTGTGCTCATTATCCTTAATGGATGTTGCACACATATATTAGAAGAATAGGCCCTATTAGGAACTGTCTAAGAAGCAAAATGGAAATGATAATCACTTTGTCTTGGATGAGGTATTGTATTTATTCTATGGGATTTTAAAGGATATTTTAGTGTTTAAATTATCTGCTGCATTAGAGAATGGTTTAGATAGGCTTTGGTTGACTGACAGTGGTGGGTATATTTTAGAAAATTATTATACGCACCGGGACTTTAATTTTGCTGTGAATTAGATTATTTTTGGAAACATAAATTGCTCTCTGTCCCAGGAGACCCAAACAGTGTGCTGCTTGTGTGAATTGAGCAATAATTAAAATGCTGTGTTAAATTAGGCTCAGGTAGCGCCCTGAAACGGGGCCTATCTGCTCCTGTGGGTGAGTTCATCGTCCTTGAGGAAACTGGGAGTTTCTATAGTGAAGTCAGTAGGTTTCCTGTGGCTCCCGTCCTTCAAACTGTGCTGTGTCCGTTGGGTGCCCGCAGGATGGCCAGGCTATGGGGCCGCAATGAGGCAGTGGGACTCTCACTCTCACTGTTGCCTTGCGTCGCTCTTGGCTAGTGCGGAGGACGGTAATGCTGAATGCTCTGCGTCCTTCCACTTCCATCCCCTGCCGCTCGGAGCAGATGAAGCTGTGATGGAAGCGGGGAGAGTGTGGAGGGCCTGAAGGGAGGCCTGTCTGCCACGCAGTGCAGAGAGCTGCTCTCCACAGCCCTTCCGTTGCGGCTCACCGGCCTGTGTGGAAGGGCTGCAGGAGGGAATAAGGTTAAAAGAAAAGATCTCTGTTGTTTGGGCTTTGTGGCTTCTTACGAGCAGTTCAATTTAGTTAGGGCTGTTGTTCCCTTCCCTAGAGAAGGGAAATCACAGGAAGGCTGAAGTGATGCTCCTTCTGGCTGATGGGAGTCCAGCTGGGTTTGGTGAAGCGGGAGGTCTTAGTTGGGAGCAAGGCAGAACGTGGCCCTCTGAGCTGCGCTTGGCGAGGGCAGGATCCCATTCCCTCCCGTGGGATGGAGGGAGCGGGTGAGGGGGCAGAGCGGGCTCCTCCACACATTGCGGGGCAAGGAGGAGGCTGAGTCCAGCTACTGCCACGTTGGGAAACCCCTCCCTGGGTAAGGATGAGCTCATTGTGCCTGTGTGTCCACAAATGGTTTAATAACAAGGTATTTGCCCAAAGGACAGGATTGGAATTTGTAGCAGAACTCAAATTTTGGTCATAAATTCAGACAAAGATGGTAAGAAAGGAAGCAGTTTGCAGCTTAGCCACACTGCTAGTCACTGAGGTCATTCAACTGCTAGACTGATGATTGACGCCAGAAGGAGTGTCAGGAGTGGATTCTTAGCCCTATTTTTTCTTTTTTACCTTTCTCTTTTTTAATACAAGAGGCCTGTATTAAACTTTATTTTGGACAGTTTCTTCACATCTCTCTCCCTCACCTTGCTGCCTGCCCATTGGGCTACTGCACTTCACATTTCATCTAGGAACATATTTCTCCCTTGTCCCTGCCTATATCTTTCAATTTCATTCTCCTCTCCTTCTGCTCTGTCTTGATGTTATAACCATAACCCGTATAATTTGTAGCTGTGTAACCATGGGGATACCATTTGAAACAAGTCATGCAGTCTTTACCTGGTTGTGTTACTTCTGCTGGCTGCGTATCTCTGCAGCGAGTTGATCCTGGCCTGGAACCGCTGCCCGTGGCCTCCTGTCTCTGCGTGGCAAACAGTGAACACAGCGTGGCTGCCTTGGTGGCATGTTTGGGCTGTGGAGGGGAGGGTGAGCAGCATTCATTTACTACTACTTTTATTAAAGCAAATAGGAATAATTCCTTATCCAAAACATTAGGAAGTAGAGTGCTTCCACCCACGTATGTTATCTAGTGCTTGTAAGGAAAAGTCATCACAGAATCATGTTTTGATAAGGAAATATTGATAATATTTTTCTGCAGCTGAAACTTTAATGCAGCATGTTGCTGATATCTCTTACGACAGCAGTGCTGTTGACTCCAGTTTCACTTCTACTCCTTTGTAGTCATTAGAAATACTTGCAGCTTTGAATCTGACCGATATGAGTTTTTGTGTGTAATTGCTGTAATTATTGTCTGATTCCCCAATGCAGGATAATTAATTAGGTGAACAGTGAGTATGGTCAGGTGGACTGGTCTTTCACATCCCCTTTGAACATCCAGTGCCCATCCACAAACTTCTTGATGGTCAAGTACTGCTCTGAGGAGCTCTGGTTTGCAACTACTGTCGTGGTACCAGTACCAATGCACGTGGGGATGCTCCTACTGTACGGTGCTCGTGCCAAAGAGCCAGTGTGTCTCCATGGCTCTGTAAACAAGAGCATGGCTTTTCTGCTGTGCAGTGTGGCTCCGTGTTGGGAAATGGTGCTGTCATGTGGGAAAAGTGCATTTCCAGGCAGTGTCTTGGCACAGAGAAGCCGTCCGGTCTCTGAGTGATGTTTTCTTCTGCTTTGGAGTGTATCATATGTTTTCCACAAATGAATCTTTTAGTCTGAACGTGATGCCATGCCTCGTGGATCAATACTACTCCTCTGTGGCAAGGTGTGCAGAATGCCAAATGCACTTGGCGCTCTGTTATTACAAGGCAACTTAAGCTGAGCCAAGAAGCCTGCAACCACCACTTTCATTAACGGTAATTATCCTTGAGCAGCTGTGATAGGAGCAGGAGCCTGCATGGTAATTAGCTCCAGTTGTTATGAGATGTGTTTTCAGGCTCCTGTACCATTTTTCTCTCTCTTCAAAGAACAGGCTGAGGGAATTATGATAAATCCAAAGTCCTTGCTGTTAGAGAAGAGCTAGCTGCTTGCTGATCAGTTCAAATTAGGATGCTCTTCACATGTCCATGTGGTCTTGCTGCAGTCAGAAACCATCCTGCATTTACATGGTTTGGAGCCTTTGCAGCAATATTAACATTTTCCTCTAAATTATCTCAACAGATGTGCTGTTCTGTTGTTTAGTTTTATGTTGCAGTAAATTAAAGTGGCAGCTCCTGTTGACCTGTTTCAGTCCAATTTTGCTCTGTGGTTAGAGATAGTGTGTGTGCCACTAATGAACAGGTAGCAGTATAGAAGTAGTATAGGTACAGCCTCAGCCACAGGTAAAATTGGTGTTTCTATCAATCAAGTAATAAACACTTTCAATAGAAGTTGTGCTATATTTTTTTTTATTATTTTTTCAAATACATCTTTTAGTAGAATGTTCTCTGCTGTGTTTTGGTCTCAATGTGTAGCATTTGAAGAGCTTAGCGTTTTATCTTTGCTGCAACATCTTTTGGGGAAATGAAACTGGGCTTGAAAGAATTAATAAAACTCTTATCGTGCCACAGAAATCCACTAAGCACTTGATCACTCCTGCTTTGTCCTTGGGTAATAACAGTCGTTCTTATCTTGTACTGTTCATCTTCAAAATTTTATGCAAGCATTAGTTAATGGACTCTTGGAATACTACTTAACCATTAGAGTTGCATGATGGAAGACTTAAGATATTAAGCAGTACACTTGTTTGTTTTTTTTGTTTGGTTCTGAGATCTAGGAAAAAAATGTTGTTATTTTTTGAGAATAACCAGGACTTGATACTTGCTCCTGCGCTTTGTTAAGGAGTCCTGAGAGACTGGCAGTGAGAACTGAGGGCATTCAGCGTTTTCATGTTAGATGCTGGGTCCTAGTAGGGTTTGTCCTGGATGTGCAGTTTTATTCTCTGGTTTCTAAATTGTATTTTCTGAGCCTGGCATTTATAGTGTGCTATGTAGAGTGATTACTGACTTCTTTCCAAATTACATGAGAGTATATGATAAAAATCTCTATAGAGCAAGCAAAATTTTCATAGTATTACAGATCTGGTTGTAGAATACAGAGCATCCTTAAAAATGTCTTTCTTCTTTAGAAATGCCTTTCTTCTGCTAGTTAAAGCTTTTTTCTTTTTTTCTTTCCCTCCCCTTTCTGCTAGCTAAGGCTTTTCCTCCTTCTGTGAGAAATCTAACACAACAGTTCATGCCTTCATCCAGTTCTAGCAGAATTTCAGCATATGTTATTTATGACAGTACCAAGCGGAGCACTGATGCTTTGTGTTAATGGGCAGAAGGCAACTGGAGCACAGGATGAAGTGCTTGAGCCTAACAAACATATTCATCCACTTACAAATAACCAAATCCATCCAAATGCTTTCCTTCTCATCTCTTTTTCCCCCACATCTCTTCCTTTTTTTGGCTCATCTTCTTGTCCAGCAGCTGTTTGCATATAGACTCTGTTAAGTTACAACTTAATAAGTGAAACCCCCTCCTTCCTTGGCTACATGTAGACCCCCTAGTGTGTTGTTAAGTGTTCTGTTACCAGTGAATGTTCTTAATTATGTCTTGGAAGGCATTGCTCAAGTCACGAGTCATTTACTCAAGGTTTGGACCCGGCAGGTAAACCTTTCAAATCAATTTAGGTTGCTAAACAGAAACTGCTTAGGTCTCTTGAATGCTGGTAACTTGCCCTCCCTATGAAATTCAGAGGGAGAAGATGTTATTCACCACGTTTAGAAACAAAGCTGATGATTGCTGGTTAAATAACAGGATAGGATTTTAGTGGTCTCTTGGACTGCTGTATGTGGATTGTAATTCCCCAAGCGTGCATGCTATAACCTTGAGTCACCGTAGCATCCTTTGGTGGTGGCCAAATGAAAGGTAATGGCTGTGTGCAGAGGGAACTGACCTGCATGTTCAGAAGGGACATGGAGCACATGCCAATGAAAACCTATAAATTACTAGCAACAGCATGTGATTGTAAATGACTAAAGATGAAGATTTGTTGTTCTGGATAATCTTGCCAGTTTTGCACAAGGTAAAATAGTACAGCTGTCCAAGAATCTCCATTATTCCCATGTGCATATAGTTATTTATTGTAGCAAATACTCTAAAGATGGTAGATGCTGAAGGCTTCCAAAGATGAATAGATATTCTTTTAGTTAAGGTAATAACTGATTTTATGAGCCTTGACTTCATGTAAACTTTTTCCTTCATCAAAAGCCATAGAATATTAATTTCTTTGCTGTCATTATCATCATCTTTATCCCTGTGCCCTTATTAATGAATGACAGCCATTTAAAATCCAGAGCCTGCAAAATTTGCACTTTCCAAAGCTGCCGTGGTTGGAGCAAAGAGGACACTGAAGGCAGGGCTCCTGGATTTTTGGGGAGGATCCCAGAATGTCCCATGGTCTCTTTACGTGGTGCTCTTTGCTGCTGATAGACCCACACCTTCATTAACACCAGATTGAATCTTGACTGTTGTCAAATAATTGGAGATTATAAATATATAAATATATAAATAGATTATAATTCTATGCCTGTTAAGATTTCATCACCTAGAAATAGCTTCAGCACACATTCACACGCACCCGCAATGGAAAGGTTGACTTTTTGGCCAGATGAAGTAAAAAGAAGTATACAAAAAGAGTATACAAAAAACAACCTGTGAGTTGTTTTTCTGCAAGCAGGTGGCTGTTGGGGGTATCTGAAGGGGCAGCTGTATGTGAACGGAGCACTTAGAGTCACCAGGAGGTATGTGGCCAAAAGTGGTGATGTTTGTGAATACTGAGGTCATCCAGGTTCCTTGGGTATTTGGCATCTGGATGTTGGTGGAAAATGAGGAGTTCATTTTGGATGAATGCCTAAATAATAGTGTTAGAAGCTGCACACATATAGTGGTTGAAGCAGTTACCAAAGTAGAAACTATAATTTTTCTTAGTTTGTAAATAGGGAGTTCAAGCCCTTTATTTTTAATATCCAAAACACCCTCTTCAATTTTCTTTCTGTTAAATGATATGTCCCTGATTCTGATCTTCCCCAAGTTCAATATAGATCTGGATTTGCTTTTGCTTTCCCAACTGGAGCTAAAATCTGGTTTGTAAATAGTTCCTGAGCCTTCCCCGGCATCTGATGCCTCATTTGCTTCTAAATGGTCATGATACAACTGCCTTCCTGTGGGGCAGATGACTTCCCCGCCACACCACCCTTGCCATAGAGTTTCCCCTCTTTCTAGAGGGCAGTTGAGGATGTGCCTTGGCACTTCCTAAGCAACCCAGATCAAAAGGGAGGGAACTCACGAGAGTTATGGTAGTTTCCTGTTCAGGCTATTCGTCATAGTTGCCTGTTGATCTCCACATGCTTTCCATTTTGGTTTTGTAATACAAACTTCTTTGGCCAGTCACTTCAAGGGGAATATGTTTCCCATAATGTACATACGTAGATATCTAAGGATTTATTGGCATTCAAGAAGTGGTGCTTTGCATCAGCAAGTCATTGACACTCTTTAAATCCTTAATCCTCATCCATAGCAATGTAATGTCAAAGATGTTCAGGGTTGGGCACTACCAGCTAGTGAGGCAGGTACTATTTTCACCAGCCCATACATCCACCCTTGTTTAATAAAAAATTGAAAACAAACCCAGAAGTTTTGCTTCCTACCTATGGGAATCTGGACACTGCAGTCTGCTGTGTGTGCAGGTGCTATGTGTACCCTGCGCGTGCAGGTGCTGTGCCATCCCTGTGGGATGCCTCATTGGTTGCTTTAGTCCATTTAATCCATTCCTTTCAGAGAACTGAGAGATTTCAGGTACAGGAACCCATCCATTTGTATTTTTTTAGTCACCAAGAATAATCCAACTAGCTTATAATACCTATGTGAAAGCTTTCGTCGCTTCCTGGAAGGAATCCATTTGTCTTATTTTCCCGGTTAGTTAGCTGCTTTTGCAGTTGCAGGGCCATCTTTTCTTCGTAGAAAGGATGCATTTTTTTCCTTTTCTCTTATTTATTTATTTAGTTTTAAATACATTCAGGGCTGCTGCTGTTAAGTCATAAGGTGCTGTTACTCTATTCATCTGTGACTACAAGGGATCATTGTGTTTTTCTGGCTGGTGTTTGGAAGAGATGACAAAAGTCTTTATTTTCACATCTTATTGGTGTTCTTCCCACTGGGGAAGACTTCATGCACTGAGAGCAGTCCTAGTCCTAACTGTGGTTATTCAATAGGCATTCCCCAGGTAGGAGTCCAAATTCCTCTTCATTCATTGTCTGAAGCCTAATGGCCCAGTCTCAAGCATTAAATGCTTCACTGCTCTATCCATAGCTGTTTCACTCCATTTATTCTTCCGCAGCAGTTCCACTGTGTGCTGGGAGAAGATAGCAGCCCTTGCAGACTAGTTTACATGAACTGATAGGATCTCGGAAAACTTCTTTTCCTTAAAGAAATGCTGTCTCACGGTGACCATGTCCAGGTACTTGCAGACACGGAGATCTGCACTGGATGCCTGCGTGCTGCCCCGCTGAGCAGCCGTTAGGGAAGCTCTCCCTGCTGCACTGGTGACCTTTCTGGGCACGCAGTGCCGTGCAGTGCAGCTCGCTGCTGCAGTGGGGGACAAACCTGCTCTTCAGCCACTCCAGCCCTAGCTTCCTAGCACTGCAAACCAGTACTGGTGAGCCAGCACTAATTGTTCAAGCTGGCCAGGCTTTGTGTTGCCAGAAGAGCAGTCTAATGCTTTTTCCCACCCTTTCTAGATGGCTGAGGGAATCCTAAACTACCCTTTTTTTTCTTCTCCCCTAAGTAGTGTCCTGAACAATATATGGTTTATGCCACTGTCATTGTGCTTTCGTTTACCCAACTAGCTGCACCTACTGATCACTCGCACTGTTTTACCATTCCCAGCCCTTATGTTTGTCCAACTAGCATCAAGAATTGGTATAAATGGCAATCTCAACCGGAGACTCTTAGCACAAAGAACACTTTCAGGTTCATCGCAATGATATCCTTGGGCACCCTACTGTGTGGTGTCCTGAGTGCACTACCGAGGTGGCCTGAGCCACCAAAAACGGCAACTGCTCACTTGGTAACATGGTAGAAAACTCTGAGAAGGAAAGAGGACGGCTTTCCAGGGAATGGCTTTAATGGCTTTCCCTCAGATCTATTTTATTTTTTCTTTTCTTTTTCCTCCTTCTATAAGTATACTAGGAATTCTTGTGTTGCCCTCATTATGGAAGGGACAATATCCAGACCCTTTTGGTACAACAGCATGAGAAATACTGATTCTTAAACGGAGTGTGCAGAGCCTCCTCTCTCCCTGGAAATGAACTACCCCTGCTTATATCAGAGACTGGGGACTGGTTATCACTGATTTACTTCTAAAAAGTGGAGGAAAATCTTCTCCTTTCCTTACCAGTTGGAGGCATTTTACACCATGAATGAGACCTGCTTCAGAGCCGCATCTCTGAGTGCTCTGGTTCTGCAGCCCTTGCTGTCTCCCTGTGTTTAAGAGCAGGTGTCTGGGCAGCTCTTCATGTGGGCTGCTCTGTTAATCGCTGCTGGTTGTGCAACTGCATCAGCCCCTTCTGAACCCCCTGGTGTGGTCTGCAGTTCGGGTGTTCTTTGACTTCACACTATCTGTAAACATCAGCTATTTGGAAACTTGCTTTGGAAGTGGCTTCTCTCATCGGATGCCCAGGATACCAGCAAACAGCTTGCCCATGGCCCTGTTCCAATTTCTTGATGCACTTCTCTATCAGATGTTTCCTGATTTTTTGCATCTGGTGTGAAGCAGTTACTCTGGGGTGGAGAGTTACAGCTAGTATCTTTACGAAAACCTCAGTTTATGTTCCCACTTAGTAGCTCGTAAAACTCAGTCCATAGGCCTATCCATGCATTAGTAGATTTGTGGTGGTGTTGGGTGCGTGAGGAAGGTCCCTTGCTGATTGTTTGCAAACTGACTTTTCACAGCCCGTCTCTTCTCCCTTCCACGGGCTGCCCTTGCCAGGTCTGGCACAGCTGCCTTAGCTGCAGCTGAGCTGTCTCAGGAGGACCACGGCCCGGATGCAGCCGCAGCGCATGCGGGTGCACGGGAGCAGCCTCCTGGGGGCCTTCCCGCTTGCTGCTCCCTCGTGTTTTGGGGAGCTGCCTCCCACCTCTGTGCAGAGGGGCTGTAACTGTGGAGCTGCCTCCTATCGTCTTTATAAAGAAAATAAAGTCGCTGTTTATTCAAAACTGGTTTGTCTGCATTCAGCATGGCAAAGGTCAGGAGGGAAAGGCCTGAATCGGCGTGGGGCTTGTGTTAGTGCAGCTCTGTGGCAGAATATCTGTATTTCTAGACGCACACAAGGAGCTTATGAGCAAGTTGCGTCCTTGTACCGGGCTCAATGTGTGTAGCAGATGAGTGGAACAAAAAGGCCGAAGAGGAGATGACGGAGAGCACAGGCTGTAGGTGGTAACTCAACGTTAGGTGTCACAGGTGCCCAGCCCTTGGCAGGGAGCTCTGGTGGCCACCAGGGCAGCAAAGCAGAGGACTGTGTGGCAGGGGAGATGGTGGCTTTATGCCCTCCACCCCAAAGCGAGCTGGCCCAGGGGTACTGCAGCCTGCTGAGCCACGTCCTTGGTGAACAGCCCGGGCTGCTGCCCGAGCAGCCCCTACTTCTTGTGCGTGGACCTGAAGGAGCTGCTTGATGTTTTTTTTTTCTCCCTCTCATCCCCTGTTGCAAGTCCTAATTATATTTTATTCATTAAACCAACTTACTTAAACACATTTCTTAATAGTGTACTGCCTGGAGCTGTTTAATACTATTACTGAGTAATTAGGTAGTTAAGAAATTGTTAAAGCATGTATAGAATTTGGAAGACTTTTTTCTTGTTGGGCTTTTTTTTTTAACATATATATGGCTGAAAGTGGAGAGGGCGAAACAACAAAAAGGAAATTTCACTAGGATCTTAAACCAAGATTAAGTAATAGTGAAGAGTTCAAAAATTCAAGGAAAATCAGAGTTCAAGCTGAAAATCCAGGCTGACAGTTGGCCCTGGTGAGTATTATTGTGCAGTGTGGGTGGTTTTTTCTTTAAGAATATAATGATGAGAGTAGAGAGAGCAGTGTCAGTCTGGCTTTTTGGCTTTGGCCCAGAATCTGTTTATCAGCTGTTCAATACTGTAAAGAATTGGAGGTTCTTGTCCATTAGTTTTCCTTTTAAATAATGCAGTGTACCCTTCCTGTAGCGAGGAAGCTGCTCTTGGAGGTAGCGATACCTCCTGCCTGGCGCACTGAAGCACAGGCCTACATGTGGGCTCTGAGACAGGGAGAGCATCCATATGGACTCCCGCAGGGTCACCCTGTTGGTGGGGAAGTCACCTGAAAGCCGAGAGATCGCAGTGTTCTGCAAGGGGGCAAAGATCCCGCTGCTCAGCTTTGAGGAGTCGGTGACCATCTGAACGTGTGTGTATGTGTGCATACTTTCTGTGTGTGTGTGTATATATAGTCAGTGCAAATATCAATACTTATCAGTGTGTGTATATGGTATATTTGTATCAGTGCTTCCTTGCCTTTGCATAGCTGCTTACTTGCTAAACTCTTCTCAGTTTTTATTTGCATGTGAATCCTGTGGCATAACCATTTTGAATTAAAAAAAAATATATATATTTTCTGTAACAACTGATTAAATGCAGTAAAATATTAGGTAGGAAACTATTGCTGCTATTTCCTTTGAATTTGCAAAGGTTATTTAAAACTCAGATTTGCATTTTATTGGTAGCGGCCCAGGTCCTGCAGGAAATGGGAGGCACAGAGGGAAACCTCACTTATTCTGGTGACTTGCCTTGCTCTGTCTCGCTGCTTCACTCTGCAGTATGTTCTGCGGATGCAGTGAGGCTTCCTGTTCTTTTATTTTGTTTAGACACTGAGTGCAGGTCTCTGAGGAAATGAGAGTCTCGACACTGAGTGAAGTGCATGGAAATGATGGCCCTGCAAAGCGCCCGGGTGCACTGACCTCTCGTTCCGTCCTGAGGGCCCATGCGCAAACGCCGTCCCCCATGAGAGGCAGCGTCTCCTGTCCTCCTCCCGTGCTCCCCATGTGATCCGCGAAAGGAAAGGATTGTGTTCCGATGGGAACATCTTTAACACAAGTTCCTCTCGAGGCCTCCTTGACTGGAGTCAAGGTTATTGGCTCTTTGAGCCAGAAAATAAATCTCCCGCTTTACAAGTTGGCCTGTTCTTTGGAATTCCCCTTGGAGTGCTAGATCCCATTTTCAATGAGAAGACAAAACTTGAAAGAGCTGATTTAATTGGGCCTTGTGCTCCATGAAGCACTAAGAACAGCGTGCACTGCAGCTGCTTTGTATTGCAGGGGCTTTGGAAGAAATGCTTGGAATGGGCATAAGCTTTGGGTAGCGATTCATTTGCAGTATGTCAAACATCTCCTAGGAAAACGTTGCTGACATGCTCTTCTTTTTTTTTAAATGTACATATCCCCCTAGAAAAAGTATAGGATGGAACATCGTAATAATAAAAGAAATCTACCAGATCTATCACCTAGAGAGCTATTACCTGTTCCTGTCGTCTTCCAATTTCTATATAAAACCATAGAGCTGTCGTATTCGGAGCCTCTCGGGGGAATTGCCAAGCAGTTCAGGCTAATTTCACAATGTTTGGAGCTCAAATTCACTGTATGTTCCAGCTTTTTCTATTTTACAAACAATATGTTTCATTGGGAGAGAAATATCTGTCAAAACACTGATACCCACCTTTCTGTTGTGACACTACATTCTCTAAAATAATTTCTGTTCTTCCCTGATCCGTATATCCCATTCCAGCAGCTGGTGCTTTCCAGACCCCAAGGGGTGATGTTCCACGCACTACAGAGAGCTGGGGGCTGGCTGCCTTTGTGGCCATGGATATGCCTGGATTTTTTATTTTATTGATTTATATGGAAGGCAAACTTCTCTTGTGGATTTGTGTGTGTGGCGGGGGGAGAAGTTCATCTGCCAGAAAATGAAGGATGGTTGAGCCAAGGACAAACCGAAGCAGTCATCTTATGGCACGGAGCTTTTTAGTTTCAGAGGAAAGTACTGTGCTGTGGTTTTGGGTAATCTGGATCTGTGGGTTGGAAGGACAACCTGAACTTTGCAGAGTCTCTGCTGTGAATAAATATCCTGCTTGCTTTTTTCCCAATGCTCCATTTGAAAGCATTTGTAGTGAATTCTTACTTTGGAGCTGGCAGTCTTTTTGGCAGACTTTTTGCATTTGGGTGATGAGCTTTCAGCTGTGAAATTTTGAATGTTGTTCACAGAAGAGGGGGAAGAAGCGAGGCGGGGGGGAGAGGGAGAAAAAAGCTCTTATCCCTCATTTCTTTCCTCCTCAAGAGCATGAATGGCTTTCCCTACCACAGCTGCACTAGAAGTTTTCCAAAGGTCCCTTCCAACCTCAACGATTCTGTGGTCTCTAATGACTTACTTAATGGATTACTAATAAAACTGTTTGAACAGAAGCAAAATAGCAACTTTATTAAAATTCTCATTTCAGTAATATGATTCAGACTTTTGAAGTAAAAGAGGGTGCACAATCATTATATTTGAAAAAATATCGGTTTTAGGCATCCTCATTCTTCTCCTGCTTCCATCCTCTTGCATATAGCTTGATTTGTCAGTAAAGCACAACTACCTCTAGTGGAAATACAGAGTTCTTTGTAAATAAAGGCAGCTGGGGGAAGGCGTAGCTGGAAATTCTGCTCTTGTAGCAGCCTCCAACTGGATCAGGAATGGTTATATTTTATCACTAGTGTTCTGTGTCTTGCAATTTAAATATCTTCTTGCATAAACTAAATCTATTTGTACATAGGAATATTTATGGTAACCATAAAATGATCCCACCTAATATTCATAGCATCAGGAATGGTAAATATATAGTGATCAAAATGCTGTGTTTTTGGGTACTTCTCCAACTCTCATAATCAAAACAGTCCTGTAAAATGGAAGCACTTAATTAGATACTTACGATACCTCATGGAGTAAACCAGTAAAAATTTGGCACACTTTGCCCAAGAAAAGCATATTTAAAAACAGAATCTCAGTCATTTCGGTAGTGTTCTCTTTCCTGCCCCAAACTTGCTATTCTGATCATGATTATTTTCAAGTTACAATCATGTGAGCTACAAGGGTAATGAAAGATATTTGACTCACTAAGGAAATACTACAGTTGAGAGACTACAAAATAGTTCCATGGTTGTCCTGCACTTTGCAAGCTTAACGGGAACTGTCTTATGACTGAAATATTTGCAAAAACACTTTGTCTCACGGATTCCTTTCCAGCTTTTCATCTTAGAGACTCTCTCCATCCTCCTAGACCTAGAACACGGTGTCTCATCTGTACGGATCAACCAGAGCCTTGCTGGCTATAGCAAAAATGTCTGTCCTGTTTGAGGGAACAAAGAAAGAAAAAATCCTCCTGTTGTTAAGGGCTCTTCTGTGTTTATCTTAAGACTCAAGTAGACAGTAATTAATCAACTTCTGCCTATTGGTTGTAAAGTTGTCTTTTCTGTCCTTAAAATATGTATATACATTTATAGCAGAGAATATTGCAGTTGGCCCTTCCTACCAGCTGTCTCTTGCTGATAAGCATGGAAGAGGACTGCAAAATTCTGGGTAAACTGAGGCTTGAGCCATGGCTTCAGGTTCTTTCATGTCAGGGATCTCCACTTGCTTTTGAGGAGCCTTCTCTCCAGCTTCTGATGTGGGTGTTTACAGTGCTCTCTTTTAGAAGCTTTTTTTCTTTTCTTTTTTTTCCTCCCCTTCCTCCTTGGCACCCTGTTCAGCTAGGAAAAGCTTCTGAGAGAGCCTGGTGAAGACTGCTTTACCATCTTGCCACTCAACACACTACTTGACCCCAAGGTGATGTCTAGTGTTTTGGGGGGTTTTGCCTGGGCCACTAACACGCTGGAATGGAACAACTGTCTGGGATGAGGCCGGGGCCTGGGCTCGCTCCTTGGCAATGTGCAGTTTCTGCCCCGCTTCTCCCGTCACCTTGAGCCAGGCAGAGGTGTTTGTCCTCCTGAGCATGAAGGACCCTCAACCTCCACGTGCGCGTGTGGCTCCGCTTGCCTCACCGGGCCTGTGAGGACACTTGGCTAGAGCAGCTTGCTGCCCCCGTGTCTGGCCGAAACGGTTAGTTTGAGTTTCTGTTGGTGAGATTGCTGTCTCTGAAAGGGCACGTTTTGATGAGCAAGGGCTGAGCTCTCCAAAACTTCTTGCTGTGGAGCAAATTCCTCTTCATACTGCCTCAGTTGAGGGGTTAGAGCAACCAGCTTGACAATCCCGTAGTGTTGTTACACCCACTGTGTGTGCGGGTTAGATGGTATTATGAAGACTTGGGCAGGCTTTGGGGGAGTTTTGCCAGTGCTGTGTTTGTGCAGCAGCCAGAGCCTCCAATTCTGTCCTCCAATGAGAGATCTGGTGTGCAGTGTAATCTTGAAGATCAATGACTTGCCAAAATGCAGAATGACTTCTTAAGTTAAAAATCAGAAATCGTGACCTATCTTGTAGCTAATTTTTGAAGGTTCCTTGTCTTCTCTTAAAATTTTGGCATTTAAATAGCTCTAGATAAATCAGAATATGCAAAATAAAGACAAGGGGATCACCATTCACCAAACTAGCTATCCTGACGATCCTCCCTCTTGTTTCTGTTTATTTTCATGGGCTTTGCATCACTTTCATCTCCCCCCATCAATCTGAAACTGTTTTTACCCCTTTTTCTGCAGGATGCTTCTGAACTCCCACCTTGTTGTGGTACCCATCATTGCTTTCCTTGTTTCAGAATGATTTTCCTTGCCCTAACTGGGCTTTCATCACTAACAGGGAATTTGACTGACAGGAGAAATTGTAAAACTGTCTAGACCTCAAATGCAGTCACATTCTTAAGTTTAAAAAAAGATAGCGGAATTGAGGGTGGTGGTATTTTAAAGGTAAAAGAAAGTGGTTTGGAAGAGAAATTTTCAGCCCACCGCTTAAGGCTGGTGCCTCTTGGACCCTCATGCTGTTGGTCCATATAAATTTAGTCTTATTACAAGCTTTCCTTTCGTGGTTGCTCCTGCAACTTCTTCCTTCATGGAAGATGTTTTGGTACCTTTAACTCTATTTACATCTGGATATTGTGCATACAGATTTACCAAAGTAAGATACTGCATGATTAAAAAGAGCCTATTCATATTCCAGTTGAAGGATCCACCATCTGGGATGTTAGTAATTAGACTTCCCATTAATTAGGTATAATAAAGCAGCATAATACCAGCAGTTTGAAGAAAAAAATACAATGTAATACATGGCTGATTATTTTGCATTGCTTAATTGTAAATAAAATGTTTCTCATGTCCTGTGTGTCCATGGTTTCCTACCTCTGTAGGTTTAAAAAAAAAGTCTCAGTCATTCTTGACACTAGTTTGGTTGCTATAGTGAAACCAATTTCCTGTTTCAAATTATTGTACTTCAGAGGTATATGGGACTTTTTAATCTCTTTCCCCCCTCCCTTTTCAGTCTTTGATTTCACAGATGCTCCTGCTGCAGCACTGGAATTCCTATATCCTTAGTCTGTTTTGCCCGTTATCTGATGGAAAGCAGAATGCATATAGACCTGTTCCCCTGCCAGCATTAATGAAGCTTCCTGCTGCGTTATTGTTCCCCTCACTGAACACTGCTCCGTGATATCAAAGTCTTGTAAAATTTGAATTCAGTTTGTTATGTGTCGCTGGCCTGGAGAAGCGAAGGCTCTTCACCACGGTCCAAACGTGAGCAGCTGTTCGCAGCAAAATGGTGGGTACACCCATACATCTGGAATGCAGCCTGTCCGTCATGCTAGATGTTAGTTTGGGTGAGGTGCTATTAAAAGCCAAAACTACAAGTCCAGTTGGAAAGAAGCCTTCTTAATGCAGCATAATGATGATTCAATCCAGACTGAAATAGTTCAGTTCCTGTGATGTATGTAACAAAAAGGCACCGCAGAAGAGTATTAGGTGATCAGATGTCCCCTTGTGTCTGTGTACGTCACAGAGACAGAGTTTCAATCTGCTTCAGGGATCGAGCTCTTTCCAGGGAGATGTCACTGCCCTCAGCCTCTCTGCGCTGCATCCTGCTCGTTCCTGCCCCCCTCAGAGGGCTACTCTGGCCACATATTTGTGTGTGTTTGGCAAGAGACTGGCTGGTGATTGGCACGTTACAATTCACGCTGCATTTCTAGGTTCTCCTTCGCCTAGGATGGCATTGCTGGGTTTGCTTTGATAGCAGAATAGGTGGGATTTAGTATGTAATGCAACATCTATAGCCAAGCAGGCTCAGTTCAAAGGCTTGTATCACTAAATGCCTTGCTATTGAAGAATCTTTCATACAGATGCCTTGTAAGCTGTTTCTGATATTCATCACCTACTGAAGATAGGATGGATTCAGATACATTGCTAGAGTTTTGAGGCAATAGAAAAAAAAACTCATTGCTTAATATAAGTAAGGTAAAAAGGAAAAGGTTCCAGGTGGTATTTACCGAATTTCCATACGGGCAGCAAAGGCACCGGCGAAGGCACATACAGCAGATCAGAAAGAAAGAGATTAGTGTGACAGGAACAAGTAATGTGTGTAAAACGGAAGGAGAAATGGGAACTGAAGAAGGCAGATTTGTGTGGGCCATGGGATGATTTCATATCTCATGGAGTTATGCAAAGAATTAAGCAGGATGGTAATACTGTGTAACAGAGAAGGAACTGAGAATTAACTTTATTCTGATCTATACATGATATTTTACCTCTTCTTCCCAGTTTAGGCACTCTCCTGTTTCTTATTTTTTCCCCCTCAACTGGTTGGCTAGCATGGTGGATTTTATGCTGTTTGTTCAACAACATTCCCGCCTTTCTGAATGCTGTCCTACATCTGTTTAGCATAATTTTCATTTGCACTTTCACTTGCTGACTGTTTGTTTAGCTTTTCCTCCCAGGCCATTAGTTTAGTTGCATTTTCCTGTGGGAAAGAATTCTTCCCATAGAAGTCATTAAATTTCCTATGCTAAGTACTGAATTCTCTAGGTTTCTCCAGCTTTACTCTAGTATTATTCTCTTGAAATCCATATTTAAGGCTCTGGTTTGGTAGTAAGAAAAAAATGGGATCCTTTTTGGGACAAGTAAAGTTCCCACAGGTGAAGAGGTTGGCAGCAGTTGGCTCCCAAAGAACTACCTGCAATACCTGCTTTCTCTGCCAGAAACCTGCCCTGTGCTGTTGTCTTTGTGTCTGCGCTGCTGTTTTGGGGTAGCAGCTGCTCACATAGGTTATATGGTTTTATCTGCCTGCGTGTGGGCATAAAACCCATGTGAGAATCACTCTGCTGTGGTCTTAATAGCTGAAAATAGATGTGTATTTGTCTGTCACTTTTATTCTTTAGACCTTTTCAAAGAGAAGTGAACTGTGATTGTGCTGGGTGAAAAGGGTCTTGTGCTTTTTAACTTTTATACTGTAACACAAGGGACGACTGCTTTTCTTTCTTCTTTTTCAGTGCTTTTTATTGATGTTGGGAATTCAAGTCTTGTCTAGCTCAAGGGATTCCACAGGATTTATCCTGTTTCTCTTTCTTTTGTACGTGTTTGGCTTCATGCTGATTACTGGTTTAAAAGTGCCTTTATTAACTTTTTAACATAAGTCGTGGTGCTTTCTCTCTGCTTAAGGTGCTGGGGTCTACAGTCATCTCTCTCTGAGAGTTATTTTAACCCAAGCTAGGAAGACCAGGTCAACCAATCTTTGCATATCTCTAAACTTTAAATATTTCTTGCTTTCTAAATTTTGATTTGGGAACAGCAAACCTAAAAGACAATGTGAAATTAATATTTTTCTAGTTGCAGAAAGCATAGCATTTCCAAGAAATAATAGCTTAACTCAAATATGAGCCATCCCATTATACAAGACCAGAATATTCTTGAGAAGTCCTGCTTGGCTTGATTAAAAAGAGGAGGGAGAGATGGAAGCAAGGATGAACAGCAGAGGAGCATAAAAACCCTCCTATATTGGAGAAAGAAGAGGAGCCTCCTAAGAGAAAAGACAGGTATAGTTGTTAGGAAAAGTAGTTAAAACAACAACAACAAAACATAGTTCTAACAATTTCTGGAAAATAATCAGTGGACTTACATTACATTTGCAACAAAAACCTAGTGTTCCAAAATCTGGGTCTTCCCTTTGTGCTTTTGATCTGTGAAAGTAGCTGCAGGTAAAATTCAGGCCATGCTGATGTCAGAATGCCCAATTCCAGACACAAATCAAATACTTAAGGCATAAATAATTTAAATTGCTGGTATAGTCATTTCCATAAAGCATACAGACACAAAAGGGGACAACAGTTAAGAGTTAAGGTTAAAAATCAGTTTCCTAATTCAAAGTGTCTCATAGTAGAAATATTTAGTTTCCTGAAAGTCATTTGTTTTTCACATAGAAGACTCTTGTGGTAAGGGTATTTTTCACCCAATGCACTTGGCCTTCTGCCAATAGATGAGAGCTCCAGATTGATACTAATGAAAGAAATATTAATGCACCGTAGCATGTCAATTATCTTGAAAAGGTCTCCAGCAGCCATTTATCACTTAAATTTCGCATCTTATAGCTGGGGACCAAATTGTGTTACATGTTAGAATAGTTCTGCCAAATTTGATCCATCATTAACTTTCATTTGTTGATAATTTGGACATGAATTTTTATTTAAGTTATGCATCTTTGTCAACTTGATGAAAACATCCTGAATTGTCATGTTGTCATAAATGAATGATGCTGTTTTCTAGTTGCAGATGAACTGTGTTTTGAAATGCCTTTAAAGATATGTCCACCAGGAAAAAAATAAAAATAAAATATTTCAAATAAAATGTGGAGAAAAAAAAAAGGGGGAACATTTTATGCCCTAGATTGGGCACTCCTCTGTGGAACCATGCTGAAGAACTACATAGCTGGGTTTGCTTTCCACTCCTCAGTAGAATAGCTCTCATTGCTTGGAAGCCTGGTTGGTCTGGGAACGTGGGAGTAGATATGAAGGGAAAGGTACCACAGGTGGATTCTGTGCATTGGGTAATATATCTGAAGTTCCAAAAAACACGAATCCCTTGTAGATGCCATAATGCAGCAAGAGGAACTCTTGTTGGCTTGGACTTCAGATAGAGGCCATCTCCAGCAGGATTTGCCAAGGAAGGTCAGGGAAGAAGCAGTGACCATCATAGGACTGGGGGAAATCCTTTGGTCAGTGGTGTTCTTTGGTCGTTGGAGGATAAAAAATAATGGCTACCCTTGTTCTCTAGTAAGGGGAACAGATGGTAGTTTGTGGAAATGTGTGGTAAAAGAATTCCATATTGAATCAAACTAAATGTACCTAAGTAGCCAACAGATAACTTGACAAACGTGGGTGGCTCCTTCTGATGATATAATTAGAACTAAAAGAAAAGAGACAGCAAAGAATTAAGTAAAGCCTTGCTACTGAGAAGACACAAATTTGTTTTCCTTTAGACTATTTATGGTATGTCTGATTAGTAATCTCACCTACGCTTGCATGAACAGTGCGAACAAATTCTTCATGCAAAGGAGAGGACTGTGATGTATATACAGTTTTAGTGCCTGTACTTGATTCAACTTTCTCTTTTGAGGTCCTCTGTCAGTATAGGGTGCAGAGAGCCTTGATGACCCCTTCTTATCACCTGTAGTGACTCGTAGTGATTAGATCCTAGCATTGTAAGCCAACAGACGATGGCTGCATTGTCTCTCTATTATCCAGGGTATTGGAAGGTCAGTGCAGACTTTGGATCAAATACCTAATACAGGACATGCTTGGAGTGCAGTTTAAAGACCCTTGAGCCCCTGAGCTCCTCAGGTTTCTGGAAAAGTTGACTAGCTCAGATAGACTGTGAACATGAAATAGCACAGAGCAGACTCTGGTCTGCTGCTAGACAAGAGCTGGGGAGGAATAAGCAGAGGAGCTCTTGCTGCACCTGAGCTAATAAACCTTGGCTTGCTCTTCACTGTGTTAGGTCTGTAGCCTGCTGCAGTTAATTGGTGGCTTGAATAATCTGATCACGCCTGGTATAATCTTCCGTGTTTCCAGCGTCTATACCTCTGTCACATTCTCCGTGCCTCACAGTGACCAGTAGTTAGTTATCTGCGTCCTTACAAATTGTTCTGACCTCCCTGGAATTGTTTTCATGCTTAACATTATTTCTTGCTACGGTATTTTAAGTCCTGGTATATGGCTGCGTTCAGAGCAGAGCCAGTTAAATTTCTCAAGTACCTCCATGAACTAAGACCTGTATGGTTGTCCCTTTATGGTGGCATCTCTTTAGTGAACCCATCTCCCTCAAGAAGGGAGTGTTTATTAATTTATTTATTTTTACTCCTCTCAGTATTGAAAACAGAAGGGCAGTGATGTTAGGGCAGGCTGTTTTTAGGAAGAATGCTGCTAAGGTGTTGACTCGGGTTTGATGCTGTCACAAATGCATTAATGTCAGCTTGTCTAGGCACACCTATGCATTCGTTCTTAATTTTCCTTTAATTTAAAAGCACCTCGAATCATTAGTCATACACAGAGAAAGCCACAGCAAGAAATAGCTTAATTTGCTTGTTTTGCAGCAATTTGAGTAATGGTCTGACGGTGGACATAAGGATGACTCTCAGAACTAGGAAGAATTCTGGTGTTTACATCCCTTCCACTAGATAATGAGGAAACCTATCAAATTTTCCTAATAGTGTACTCTTTCCTGGGCTGAGTACAAATGATCCTAGAGCCTATTTTTGGTTTTGGTTTCTTTTTGTACCTCCCTGTGGATCTCTTGCTATTCTATGGCTTATTAGTTTTTAGTATCTCATCTATTTAATTACAGTTAGAAACAGCATTTAGAACTGTGTTTTGTAGTGTTATGTGTCAGAAAACCAAATGTATAGGTTATGAAACAGTTACAGTTCTTCCCCCCTGTCCCCACCTCTTGCATGAATTTAAAAATGTAAATACGAGCCTTCACGTGTGTATTGCAGGGCTTTGTAGCACTGCTTGGCCCAGGGCACTGAACTGGGACTGTGTTCAGAATGGAGGGGCTCTTTATTTCTGGGGTGTCCCTGAAACAAAGAAGATTTTGGGAAGTATTGTAGGACTTTTTCTAAAGATGATGCTTTTATTTCACTTAAAGTAGCTATGAAAGGTTTTGGTGAAGCTTAATTATTTAGTGGCAAAAATAAGCATGTAATACTAACATGAAAAAAATCACAGTAGGAATAAGATTGCGTTTATATTAAGAAGCTACTTGTGTGGCTGCTCAACAGGTTGAGTGGTGGGATTCAGTCATCTTCATTCTTGCCGTATCATGAAAAACTGCTGGTCACAGAAACTTGTGTTTTTGAGACCAAGTCACTGTCAGTCACTTTAGTGATCAACAAGGCTCAAGTGGGAAACACTATGGAGTTGGTTTTACTGAACATAGTCTTTATAAAAAAATAATTTACATTTTAATTGTTATGAACTTTTTGCCTAGTTGTAAAATAAAATTTTGCAGTGGAAGTGGTCATCAGGGAAAACAAGGATTATACCAAATGTAGTTACTCTAAACATGTGTTTGTGGTGATATACTCAACCCCAGGTTTATATTAATATTACTAGATCAAATTGCCGTAAGCAAAACTCATCTGGCTGTAGCAGGAAACTGGGACTGAATTTTGTCCTGCCCTACCACAGTTAGACTCTGCCACCTTATAAACACTTCTGGGCCACAGGGTTGTTACTGATTTATGGGAATTTGCCTTTTTCTTCTCCTTAGATATTATAAGAAACAAGAAATGTAAATGCTGGGGACTCTGTGTTATCAGCTTATGACATTGGTAAATCAGATCCTGTAATGGGGTCTGTCTGGCTGAGATGTTTGGTCTCAATGAGGACTGGACGTCTTTCTGACCCGCTGTTGGACTGTCCTTGTCCAAGGTTGCCAGTGAGCGGTGAGAGCTGAGCCGCTCCGCTGAGGGGCCACCCTCAGCTCAGACCTGGAAATGATGGGCAAAGGAGGCACCACTGGGCACAATGTTCAATACTCTAGTTTGCTTCCTTAGTTTAATACTTTATGGATTTTTCAAACCCCAATTAGCTACAAGGAAGCATCATTTGAGAACGTAATTTTAGAGTCTACAGGAGAGGTGGATGGAGAGTCATCCCTGTCCATCCCTGGCTTTCTTTCAAGCCACCAATGCTTTCTTTTTAAAATAAAACGATCTGGCTTAGGAAAGAAGATGCAGCTTTAACAGCTATCTGCTTTGGAGATAGTTTTAGAGAATCTAAGGGTAATTATTTTGATGGATTACAGCAGACTTTATAAGTGATTGCGTTCATGGAACTGGATGTATTTGTGAAACACTAACTGAGGCTTCAGAGAAGGATAGAAAAGGCATCAGATCATTGATTCCCATGATCTGATTGGTTTTATGGGAAATAAATGCATCCTATCTGTAACTGTCAGTCTTACTCTTAAACTGAGACATTCTTAAAAGAAGAAATTCCCTCAAATAATCAACACGTGTTTTCTCATGTGCAAGTAAATGAGATGCTGAAGTTTAGTGTCTGCTTTTTTGTAAAAAACCCGTACCATGCCCATGACACTTCTGATGTTTACAGAAGCATGACAGAAACAACATTACAGCTTATGCGATTATGTTTTAATGCTATAAATAAATCTGAGATATTAGGGCCTTCAAAGGTACTGCAGGAATTTAGAAGATAATTTGCAAAAGACCCTTGTGTGTTACGACAGAGATCTTGGTTCAGCATGAATTAAATGACACTCTTTCCTATTGCATTAACACTCGCTCATGTTTGAAGGATGTGCAGAAGGAGTACCAGAGAGGAAAGGCAGACGGAAAGAGGGAAAAAAAGATTGGATTTTTTAATTTGATTCTAAATTGCTGGTGATCGGCAGTGGTCCCTAGCCTGTGGTGCGGATGTGATAGAGGTGGCTCGGGCCTGGCCCAGCAGCACTTTTGCCGAGGTGCCTCCAGGGCCCCGAGTCACTCGAGGGACCCGAGCATGGTGCCGGATCCTGATTTCCCTAGAGGAGCGGTGCTGTTTCCTGCTCGTGGCTCTGCCGGGATCCTCACAAAGCGCGGCTGCTTGCAGCTCCGGTCCTGGGCGCTCCTACAGAGATTCCCCGGGGCAGGAATGTGGTGCGCGAGCATGAACTTGCCTGTCCTGCACCTCTGGCAGCGCCGCCCTGCGAAGCTGCCTGCGTTCAATAGGAGCCTGTGTTTGTGCGCGTCCCGGAGGTCACCGCTGCCTCGCGAGCTTCCTGCGCGAGCTGGGTGGGAAGGGTCACTGGGAGTTTAGAACCGGAGTTTGGAAAAGTCAGGGTTCAGCCTCGGGAGGCGCTGATGGTCGAGGTCCTGCTGGCTGCAATGAGCTGTGGCCACTGGCTGCAGCTGTGCTGCTCTTCTAACCACAGCTTAAAAAACAGAGAGGCTTTGAGATTTCCTCTGTGTGCTTGTGTGCGCTTTAACAATGAAAATGTTTGTCTGTGGTCTTTTGTCTTTTGGATTAGCCATGCTGATTAAGACAGTGACTCATGACATTTTTGGCCTTTTGGCCCCTAGCCCCCACTGTGGTTGTACCAGTGCCTCCTTGTTTGCTTTCCTCCTCCTTGTGTGCCCCTGTCCCAAACTCTGGGCAGTTTTGGGGCAGGAGCAGGATGGATTTAATGGGGAAATGTCTCTCTTTTCTTTTTTTTTTCTTTTTTTTTTTTTCCAACTAAAAGTGACTCATCTCCTCTTGCTCATTCAGTCATATGCATATCTTAATAAAAAGGTTTGTTTAATCATTTTAAGAGACAAATTAAGTGACGTTATCTCAATGTACAAAATCTGCCCTTTCTTTACACTTTTTTTTTTTCCTTAATGTAATCAAAAGAGTTAATATAATTTCAGAGCCAAGCAAGCACTCAGCGCGCACACCACTCCGCTGAACGTTTCTACGCTTGTCCTATTGCAGTCCCCTGGCTGTGCTGGCTGCTCTATCCATTGCTGCAGGAGATGTGCAAAGTGTTCTTTGGTCTCTGGGAAACTAGTTACCCTGTTGAAAAATCAGTCTTAAGTTAGTAGCCTTGCTTGTAAGTGCACAGGCATGGGGCCTCAGCAAGAGATTCCTTGTTATCTAGAGAGAGGAGATGGGAGGAAGAGAGAGATGACCAAGACCTGGTGGTTTTAGTTCTGGCAATTGCTGTCTATGGAGTGCTTGATGTTGCATCCTTTAATTGTTTTAACAACTGTGTAGTGCCGTAAGACTAAGGTCATAAGGCATAAAGTCAGAATTTCATTGCACTACGTGCTGAACACATGCAGAAGACAGAGTTTCTCTCATAAGGTTTTAGCGAGCCAAAGACTGCCAAGAAAAGCTAAAATTACTGTGTCTTTGCTCGACTCGGGAGAAGCTGAGGTGAAAAAGGAGACTTGCTTAAGAGTGTGAAAATTTACTATCAATCAGAGGAATTTGACCTGAGTCTTCTGACTTCCAGACCAGTTCCCTTCTTGTCCTTATCCCCTCTGAGCTGGCCTCTTGCCCCTGCCTTGCCAAAGCTGTATGTAATCCCGCTTCCTTGAATTTGTGCAACTGGACTGAACTAATCCTGCTGCCAGGGGAAATTCCTCAGCTGTGGGGTGAAGCAGCACTCTAAAGTGTTTTATCCTCTGACAGAACAAGCTCATGTTGTCAGTTGTGGAAGATTCTCGGCTAGATCATCTGTGCTACAAGAAAGAGAATAAAAATAGGGGTGAGAAAGGCAATAGATCAAGGCTTAAGCGGTCAGAATTTAAGTCTTAAATTGCCAGTTGCATGGCTGACTAGAAAAATGTGGAAAGAAAAAGGAGGCAGTAAACATGATGATTAAGTGGATCTTAGAGTAAATTATAGCATTCCTGAATGAAAGTCTTCTCTTTAACAGAGAAATCATTAAATGTTAAACTCACACTATTATTTGCGTTTCATTGAGTAGACTTGCATGTGCAGAAATATCCATTTTAATTAGTGTTGAAAAGGAGTCTCGTGTACAGAGCATTGCCTGGTAGGTATTTTTATACTCTCTTGCAGTGAACTCATTTTATATGATGATGATTTCCTCTAATTTTTAATTAACATCCCTAAGTTAGAGTTGAGGAAAACGATCAGCGTTTCATTAACTGCCTCATGCTTGGAGATCTGTGCAAGCCTAATGGAGCTGGTTGCTACAGGGTATTCCTCTGTCAAAATGAGCCGTCCTGCGTCTACCTTCTTTTCCTTACGTTTTGTTCACATGAATCTGTGTGAAAGGTTTTCTGCAACAGCTTATGACTTTTCCTTTCTAATGACAGCACATTGTATAATACTCTATTTTATCCCAAATATGCTAAGTGTTTGATAGATTATACACTGGAAGTTCACTTGCTCTTCAGTGGTGTAGAGCAGTAACCCAGCGCAAGAGAATAAGTATGACAGTGCTTAGGCAAGGAAGTAAAAATATTTTTCCTGCTTCTCTAGAGAAAATTAGGGTCAACTCAAAGTAATACAATTAAAAATATAGTTGTTATTTTGTAATACATCTAAATTCATAATGTTAAACATCACAAATGATTAGAGATCTAGTATTCATATGTACTTAATCATATATAGAAATGAATTATAGTATCTCCCTGGAGAAAGTGGTTCAGATGCATGAAGGTAGAAGGATCTAGGGGTCTCGTTGCATTCATGAGACTTCAGCTCTGGTCCTGGCTCTGCCACTAACCTGCCTAATGACTGTGGCTAAATCACTGCATAGAATTATTGATCTATTGACAAAACGTATTTTTTGAGAAGTGGCTGTTATAAAATTCACTGGTAAATGAATATATTTGTAGTAAAAGTTTTTTAAGAGGTCTAGGTTAAGCTGTGGTTATCGTACCTTTGGGGTTTCTGTTGGCATGCTATGATAATAAGGAAGCATATGAAAACAGTGAATTATTAAATATACCCTGTACTCTGCCCATGAGTTACGACTGAATCTGGGTATAAATGCTGTTCTTTGAACTTGCTTTAGCTCTGGCAAAACAAGGACTTTACTGTTAGCTTATCATATTAGAAGAACTGATTGTAATAGCAGTAGCAGTTACTATCATCTATCTTACAATTTTATTTTTATTAAGCTGTTATTAAAGGATAATAAGAACTTTGTTTTGTTTATGAAGTGGTAAAAACTGTTGTGACAATAAAATATACTTGGTTTCCTCCAAAATTTTGGACTTAATATCTTGGCCAAAAAATCTCATGTCACGCAACTTGAAATTCACATGAGAGATTAGGACATATAAGATTACTTTAAAAGCAGTTCATGGATACCCAGTGTTAGAGTCATGGAAAAAGAAGCTGGAAGGGATATATGGAGGTCATCTGGCCAGCTTCCACTTCCAAAGTTAGATGAAGGAGTAGCTGGTACAAGTAGGTTTTAAGAGCTCCAAGGATAGATATTTCTCAGTTTTGCTGAATGACCTGTCAAGGTGAAAGGATTTTTTCTCTGTGTTCTGCTGAAATTTCCACTTCTTCAGCTTGTATCTTTTGTTCTTTCACTGTGTATCGCTGAAAATACTCTCTCTGTCTTCTCTTTAGGTATTGGAAAATGCTACCTTAGTGGGGGTATCTTCAACCCACTGGTGCCGCTTGAGTGTTAGGCATGATTTAGTGCAGAGTTTTTTTTTTTTTTTACTGTTTTCAGTTCTGTAATTAGGAACATAACCCCTTGATTTGTGAGAATAAAATTTATTTTTCCTGGTAGGCTTTTTAGTGTTGGGTAAATATGACAGTCAAAACACATGTTGTTTTCTTAAAAGCTGCGAATTCAAATGATAGGTTAGTGTTTGAAGAAAATATCTTGAGTATTTCCAATCTATGATTGTCAGCTGCAAAAACAGGAACGGGTTTTCCACCAAGCTTGAAGAGTCAGCTTGGGGAAAATGCCAGAAATAAAAGAAATGCCCTTAGGGAAGGCAGTGGGGCATAATTTCCAATTTTGCGAGAACTTGGTAGCTTAGTTTCTAGGCTGTGGTTCTGGATCTGATACTTGTCAGTATTTCAGTGTTTTGAAAAATGACACTGAAATGAATCTTTGCTTTTAAGTTTGTAGATGGCTCAGAGAGGTGAAATAATGAAGGTTGTTGCTAGGATAGTCTGAAATGGTTGATTAGATGATGAAGTTCCAGCAAAATTAATTTTAATAGCGTCAAATGCAGAGCAATACATCAGGAAATAAGAAAAATAAAGGAGATATGACTCCCAGGATGGAAGGATGCTTTAGAAGCACCAATGCAGAATTAGTGTGAATAATTTGCACTTCATGTATTTTAATGGGATTGGTATGGCAGAGAGCTCAGGAAGTCTCTTCTTGCCAGAAGGATTCTTATCTGTACTGGTGAGTGGGCCTTGGAAGATTGTTCTGCCTTTTCCTTTAGCTTTTTTTCCTCTTGTCTCTGGCTATAGACTTTTTCTTGACAAAATAGTTCTGCAGAAAGTCAGTTGGATTCTTCTGGCAATTAGCCCAGGGAAGCAGAGGCTAATTAGAACGATTATTGCTAGAGGCTTAGGTGGAGATCTATAAAGCCCAAGGCTGAACAAGGGGAGACAGACTAGAGACAGCTCTTTGGCATTTAAAATGTGAATAATGTCTGTGTTTGGAAAGTTCTTGGATGTTTGGGAGAACCTAGTGGCAAAAAAATACCAAAAGGAAAAAAAATGCTGTTTATTTTAACGCGTATCTGTATTTGGTATTTCCCTACTGCATGTATACCAATTTTATAAGACGTTTGGCAAGTGATCTTTCTCTATTAGGGAAAGAAAAACAAAGTGTTTAACAGAGCACTCCAGGCAAAGCATAATGATGGATCACCCCAGAAGAAGAACTACTTGGAGAAGCCTGTGATGGGGCTAATGTGAACTGTTTGTGGCCATCAGAAAAGTGTACAAGTGAGGAAATGGATTTAATCTGCCTCCAACTTTGGTAGATCCAGAGGCATCTTAGTGGAGTAGGGGGAGAAGGAGCCACAAAAAAAAAAAGGAAAAAAAATCCAGATACTGAAAAACAGGCTTTATGAGGTGAGCTTTAAGGAGGTCAGTCATTAATCTTATCAAAGAGAACATTTGAGAGGTGATATGTTTGCTGTATGTAAGTGCTTATATGCAGAGAGTATATTTGTCAGCAGAGGGCTTTTAATCTTTAGACAAAGACACGAGAGCTAATAGCTGAAGACTGAATTCAAACTAAATTAGGCTAGAGGTAAGTCGTCATTACTTGGCTGTCAACAACAATAAATATTGGAGCTTCATGGAAGAAGTCGGTGCTGTATGGCTTGTGTGGGGTTTTTGAAGTGTAGGTAGCTCTGAGTGATGGGCTTTAATCATGTTCCGGACTCTGTGTGTTTAGGTTTGGTGGGAGGGAACAGCAAGGACGTGGTGATGTGCTGGAGTGACTCCTGGGAAGGCCCACAGCGTGACTAAGGGACTGGAATACATCTCTGAGGAGAGGCAGGGAGAGCTGGGACTCCTCTGCCTGAGGAAGGGAAGGCAAAGGGGGCCCTTATCAGTGTGTCTAAATGTCTGAGGGAAGAGTGTTGAGGATGGGGACAGGCTCTTTTCTGCAGAGCCCAGTGACAGAGAAAAAGGCAACAGGTACAATGTGAAACATGGGAAATTCTGCTCGAACATGAGAAAACATTTATGCACTGTGAGACTGGTTGAGCACTGGACAAGGTTGCACAGAAGTGTCTCTTCCATCCTTGGAGGTATGCAAAACACAGTCAGGCGTGGTCTTGGGCAGTCTTTGCTAGCTGACCCTGCTGGAGCAGGAGTTGGGCTAAATAATATCCAGAGCTGCCTTCCCACCCAGACTATTGCAAGCCTTCCTGGTTTGGACTTTCCCCTCAACTTTTTCCTTTCCTATGAGGGCCATTTGCATGTTGCTGTTTGAGTATCCACGAAGCTTGCAGTTCTCAAGCAAATTGATCCTTATCAAACATGACACCTTGACACATCAATCTGCAGGTGGTCAGGAGAGATCCCAGTTTCTTATGGATGTGTGTCCATCTGCAGTCACACTTACACTGTTGCCTGTGCATC
This sequence comes from Crypturellus undulatus, assembly GCA_013389825.1. NCBI lineage: Eukaryota > Metazoa > Chordata > Aves > Tinamiformes > Tinamidae > Crypturellus > Crypturellus undulatus. Next base: position 85,859 of record VWPW01028148.1, on the reverse strand, counting down.
CCCCACAAGCTCCCTGAGAGCATCGTGGACAACTGTAGCATGAAGAGAAGGCTGAGAGGGGATCTAATCAGTGTCTGTAAGTACCTCAAGGGAGGCAGTGAGGAGGATGGGGCTGGCCTCTTTTCACTGGTGGACACCAACAGAACAAGAGGAAATCGCCACAAACTTAAGCATCAAAAGTTCCACGGGAACTTAAGGAATTTTTTTTTTGACAGTGAGGGTGACAGAGCACTGGCACAGGCTGCCCAGAGATGTTGTGGAGTCTTCTTCTCTGGAGATGTTCTAGACCCGCTTGGACGCAGTCCTGTGCCACGTGCTCTGGGTGGCCCTGCGTGTGCAGGGGGGGTTGGACTAGATGATCCCTAGAGGTCCCTTCCAACCTTAGGCATTCTGTGATTCTGTGATTCTATGAAGTGAGAGAGGACCTGAGGTAGCAGGTGCAAAAAGCATAAGTCTGCAGCTTGCTGTGTTTGCGAAAGAGGAGCGTTACAAGGAGCAATGACTGTGTTCTGTGTCTCTCTTGGGCCATTTGCCCTGCCCAGAATTTTTCCTGTCTCATAGCTTCCTTGAGAGACCATCTTCTCCTGATCCCTCTCAGCGCATGTGTGGATTTGTAAGCCAGAGCTAGACTGCATCCAAACCTCTCAAATTAGTGCTGCTTCCAGGATGCGGGAGGCCCTGTGCTTTTGGATGTGATAACTTTGAGGGCCCAAGGACACTGAACCTGCTGTGCACTTGCTACAAAGCCTATGTTGCACAGGCCGAATGTGTCTGTCATCAGCTGAAGTACAGTGACCAGAGCCTTGGGGACCTTTTCCAGGGAGGCACTTGTCCTTGTAGGCCTGTCTTTGAAGGCAGAGCTGACTCAGCTGTGTCTGCCAGTTTGCTTATTATGCTCAATTCTAGGACTGTGGCGCAGAGATGCACTTGAGAAGTCACCACTGCTCTAATAGAGACTATCACATTACTGCTTCCCAGCCCACATAAATAGGTGCTTAATAGTTTCTTGAAGAGGGTTTTATTTCTTCACTTTTCACTTATAAAAAACTATTAACTGATTTTTTTTTAAAAAAAGATCAGCCCTCATGTGAGTCAGAAGTGAGTCTTAATATGATTCTGTTTTCCCTCAACCCAATTTTCACTCAACTTTCTCTGGAGGAACCTGTTTCTCCTTATCTTCTGGATGGGCCCTTCCTAGCTTAGGCACAGATGACCTCTTAATTTCACTTAATCTGCCTGAACTAAACAACTTCATCTCCCATTCTGTATTAGTCTAGACTGAATTTCTTTGCTTGATCAGCTTCGTTGAATGAGATTTTTCTGCTTGATACAGGGAATAAAATGAAATCTTATGGTATTTTTTACCTTGATTTCTGGTCCTCCTTCAAGCATAAAAATACCAAATTAAACATTTGGAGTAAATTGGAGTATGTTTTGTTTTCATCAACAGCCATAGAGATCTCATACAAACTATAACTAGTGCCTAGATCCGTTAAGGAATACATTAAGAATAGGAACTCACATTTTTGTGAAGTGTCTTTCATCCCAAAGCTGGACTCTGTAGTGCATTACAAGATGTCTGAGATGGCTACATACAGAAATCAGTCACTTTACCATAAAATGGAGCCACCCCTGGGACCTAAAGCATTGTGTTTCTGGAAGAACACGTATTCTTCTTTAATGCTTTTAATGTTCTTCTATTTTCCTTTTAGTTCAGGAGAGAATTACTTTGTATACAGCCCTAGTAAACATTTTCCTTATAGCCTTTATCCACTTGGGTTCATTTAGAATTTAGGCAGAAAACGTTTAGCTCTTGTGATTATTACCTGCTGCTATCTGCTATGAGGACTTTTATATTTATCGTTTTGTGCATTACTAGAATTAAGGTTTTAGTTGCAAAATTATAAAAAAGTAACTAAAATACCGTATTTCCATGAGGTTTGCAGCTCAGTTCTAAACACTCTGGAATTGCATTAAGTTCCAGGCAGCTTCTTTTTTTTATTATTTTTGCCCTTTGGTGCTGAAAATACAGTTTTAAAGAGCATAATCTTCTGAAACTGTAAAACAAAGACTGTCTTGGAGAATTTCAGATTCCTCTTTCTCCTCTTACTTCCCTCCTGTGAGATAGGGATCGGGAAGAAAAGTGAGATGGACTCTTCTCTTTAGTCTGTAGGTGTGAAATAACTGTGAGAGTCTCTGCAAAGCCTAATGTCAATTAACAATTAAAGACAGATCCAGAGGAATGTAGCTACAGTGCATTTGTTAGAAAAGGCATAAGCTGCATTTTAAAATGAACAAAAAAGCTCAGTAGCCCTTCACAGCTTTGAGTGCAAACATGTTTTACTTGTAGACAGACATTTATTAATCATAAAACTATCGCTAGATGCACTAAAGTAGGTATTCAGTTTGCAGATCTGAGAGCTTGATATTAGCTGGTCATAGACAGTATTATTTGTTATGAGAGAATGAAAAAGGGAAAGGACAAAATCCCACCTACCAGGAGATTAAAAATAAAACGAAGATCCGCCTAATCAATGATCCATGATGCTTTTCCTCCTGTAGCCTATTTTTCCTAAGGCACCTTTCCTAAGCAGTGAATATTTCTGAGGGACTGACTGTTTTGCAAATACTTGACCCCACTGTGGAAGCAAAAAGTACTTGAGTTGGAGAGGGCCTAAAGAACTGCACTGGTAGCACATGTGACTACCTTCTATTCATGGGGAATTCACATTTTTTCCTGTTTTCTGATTATATTTTTTTTTTCCTCAACCTAGTTGTCTGACCTCCTTGACACCGTTACTTGGCACTTCCTTTTTTCTTAATCTGGACATTCTTTGATCTATTTGTTAATTAGTGCAAGTGATTACCAAGGGCTTGTGTTGTGTTTCCTCACGGAGGAAAACCACTGTGTGCTGCCTGGAGCATCATCTGGGCAAGGGAGAGGGAAGCCACAAAACCAAATCACTTGGAGTAGCTGCTATCTCTAGGCAGTTGTGGAGATGAAAACAAGCTTTCACCTTCTTTTGGACCAGTGAATACGAAGGTGACTAGATTTCTTTCCCTGGTGATAGGGAATCAATGCCTTTTAAATTGCATGTGCTTCTGTAGGCAAACCTCTGAACTGAGTAGTTTGTAAATATAGATAAGAAATTCTTTCTATTTTCTGTTGATAAACTAAGGCCTGTGCTCCATAGAAGAAGATAATATCATGGGGAGAGGTCTTAATATTCTTCTTGTGCTTCCTCTTGTGAGGAAAATGTACAAAGGAGGTTCATACAAAGGAGTTTCAGTGTTGTTCTAGATGCGTGAATGGTATATTTTTCATGTGATTTTAATCTCAATTCTTGCAAAATACAGAACTTTTTAAAATATATCTATCTATCTAGATGATCATGGATTAACATAACTGATGTGAGATCATTTCTACTAGTCTACCTCTTCCTGCTTTCTCGGATCAGTTATAAACAACCTTTTATTTTGATTTACAAATGCCTTTTTAGAGAGATCAGGATAAAACTGCTACCCTTGCACTGCTGTGTGCAATCATCTGTTCTCTGTGCGTAGTCTTATGTTACTTACTTGATACTGAAACTCATAAATTTGTAAAGCCGTGTGTGCATTTGTGGAAAATACAATTTGGTGGGGTTTTTTCTGCACATAGGATGGATGCTGGTTTTGAAAGTATTAGTTCTATCAGAACTGAAATGTTCTCTTCATGAAAGAACCTTCAGGATCTGATTTACTTTTAATGTGTTCAGAATGTTTTTAATCCAAATTGTTGTTAGTTTAAACAGAATTTGGTCAGACTTGAAATAAATGCATGGGTATGGAAGATTGAGGAAGGGAATAAAAAACATCCAACTGGTAACAGTATCAAGCTGAAAAAATTGCTTTTGGCTTTTGCTATATCCTTTGTAATCTCAACACAAGTTCTTTCGGGACATCAGTTAAACCTTAAACTCCAAACTAAGATATAAAATTTACAAAAAATTGAAGGTTCTGTTCTTTTTTCATTTAGTTGGTTGATTTGGCTTGATTAAAGTTTGATTAAAGATTGCCTGAATTATAAACAACAGAGGCAATAGTACCGAACATTAAAGACAGGCATTTATAAGACTTTTATATACTGTTTTAGCACTGTCCATGTTATGTATCAATTAGGAGGGCTGTACTGTAGAAGCACATAGCTGTGCTTCAGACCTTATAGCTGTGCAAAGTGTGTTAGAAAAGAAGATCCTTAAATTGAGCAGGACAGAAAATTTCTGTCTTATGTGCTGGTAACTGCTGCCTAGTTTGTACTCTTGTGTGCTGGTTAGTGCTTGCCCAGACTGCCTCCACAGCCTAAAATCATTACATTGCTATGGAAGAGAGCCATGAGAAGGTAAAACTGCAACAGATAATTCGTAGGAAGTGTTTTAAGGGCGAATTATAAAAATGTTTACTTTCCAAGTCTTGTGGTATTTAACAGCTGTACCTATTTGTGTTGCACATACCTATGAAGACAGAAAGGCATAGTTCTCATAACGCTAAGGAAAAAAACCTCTTTAACGTATTTCTAAAGCAGTCCGGGAACACAGGGGGAGAGACCAAGCATGAAAAATACCAGTCTCCAAGGGGAAATTTTCCATTAAGCCATGTTATTGAAACTGCTTTGCAGCCCAAACTATAGCCTGCTAAATGCTGACATGCAAAAACTGTCTCCAAAGAATCTGTTGAATGCCTAATTCTTTGTTGAAGTTAAATAAAGTCATATAGATCTCATTTATCAGGGCCTACAATCTTTTCCTGCCCGTATCTCGTTGATCTGAAGGTCATTTAAAATGGATTAGAGGTTTAAGATTGGAACGTGAGGCCCATTTGAATCTTGGCTCTAGGATGACCCATTGGGTATTTGGGTATTGGGTATTCCTTGTCCTGGCTACACTAAAGCATCTGTGTGACGGGACTGAAGGGGCCAGGGATCCGACATGGCACAACGTTCCCCGGTGAAATCACTCTTTTCTTGGATAATGTCGCATAATCCCACTTAGCCATGATGGTCCCTGGGCTCATAAAGTAACAAACATCTACGAATGAGCTGCGTGAGGAAAAGCATGAGGAGACGGAGACCAGTAAAACTTGGGACCGGCCGATCAGAAACCTTCTGGCTTGGCTTTGGTCTGCAGTGCTCCCTGGGCCCCATTCAGTGCTTCCTCTGACACATTTGGCCTCTGACCAACTTTCCCAACTGCTCCCCAGCCCTTTCTAATAGTCTCCTAATCCATTTGGATGGTCTCCCCGGGTCCTTGGCACCTTTTGTGTTGGCACAGATGTGAAGTTCTGCTGCTTCAGGAGTGAAGCCCCAGAGAATGGTGCTGTCATCCTTCTTCCTCTCAAAGAGAGTTGTTCCCCGTGTCTCGCAGTAGCTGAAATCTAATGATTTCATTCAAGTTGATTCTAATTTCTTTTGAGCATGGCTGCAGAGAATACGGACACTTGGGATCGGCATGGTTATGGCTCCCTTTCCAGGCCAATGTGCTAGGACCAGCATATTGGTTCCTCTGATGAAATGAGTTATTTTTATAGGGGAAATACAAATGAAACAGTTGAAAGATAAACTGCAACCTAGTAAGAGGCAAAACAAAGAGGTGGTGCTGGTCCTGGTCCTGTGTGAAACCACAGAGAAGGTGGCTCCTGTTCTGAGGGGGGTCAGGGCATGGATTTTTCCATACAACACTTGAAACAGCTGACCCAGATGTTTTGTTTGTTCTTGTTTTCCCAGGGCGCTTCTGACTTTGTTTTCCATTCTGGTCCCGTGTCACAGGCCTGATTTTGATCTGTTGAATAAGAGGGGCTTTAATAGCCCAGGCATTTTAACGCTGGTCTGTGCAACATTCACGGCGCAGGAGGAGTCCTGCGTCCACCCCTCTACCTCTCGGGCTTTCTGCTTGCAATACTGGCCAGCCTCATCGTGTCCCTGAGCCAGCGCTGCCGTGTTCTGCAGCGCCTTTGTCCTCGCCGTGCACCTTCAGGCGGGGGGATGCTCTTCTCCCCTTTCGCATCACACGTGACTGCAATTAGCTTCCTCTTTTATAAAGCACAAGTTCAGGTCCTACAAACTCCAAGAAACATAAGGTTAAGTCCCTGCGGATGATTTGAAGAATTTTAAGTGTTGTGAGTCTTTGGCTCATCTCCATACAGCACTGAAGTCCTTGCTCCCATGCGCAATCCTGTAAATCCTGTTTATGATAGGCAATTAGGTTTTGTTTGAACACCACCATAAGTCATTCTCAGAAATAATTTAATGTAATTTTTGAGGTCTGTGTGGGTGGATGCAACCTGTGATAAATATGAAGTTATCAGGTCATGATGATATTTAATCTTGTGGCCCTAGTGAAGACAGAGCAGCTGTGAGAGAGTTCCCAATATGAACATACCTGCCAGCATCCCCGAGCCAAGCCAGCATTCTTCCCATTTGGTGGAATCCTCCACAAGATGCTTCCATATGTCCTGCTTATTTTCTTTCTTCTGAAATTAAGAGCCTAATTATATTTATGCAAGAATATTAAAAACAAAAACAAAAACCTTTCTCTGACTTTGGAAAAGAATTCAGTGATGCAGATTGGAAGTTCAGTTTTACATTTTATATTTCACTGTTGGACAGTTACACTGCATGACAGATTGAGAATATTTGATAAATAGCACTTAGGATTTGATCTTTCTTCTCTGATAGTGAGTAACTATATAACATTGACTGGAGTGAATTGCCTGTCCACAATATTGGATTCCTGAAATATATGGAGGAAAGAAGATATTTTTATATGGCTTTTCTGTGGATATTAATTCTGCTTCCTCTTGAATTTTTGTGGGAATGAAAAAAGTATTATTTCAAACAGGTTTGCCTCGACAGGACAGGTTGTTAATCTATTCTAGAATACATTATTGGGGGAGATGAATAAAGCTAGTTTGTTTTTCAAAAATGTTACAATTAGGTGTCAACCTGGGCTGTTAAAAACTATGAAAAAACATTCCTGCTTCATACTTTGAAAATCTATTCTCTCAAAATATTTGTAGATGTGATTTTTAAGTGCTTATAAAAGGCTTTGTTAAATATTCAAACTTGCACTGACATGTGTGCGCCCCTTTACAGCTGTGTGGAAAAAGGCAATGGCAAGGAACGGGATATCTTTGTGTCAGAGTGACAGCCCGTGACTCCTGGGAGAAGAGAAGGTGCAAGAGAACAAGTAGTTAAAACATTAGACACTGTCTCCTGGTTATTTGGCCTTCCAGAGGAGTTTCCATTTGCTTGTCTGAGCACTGCTTTTCCAGCTTGCCCAGCCGTTAGAGCTGTGTCCACTGCTTGTACAAAGGATCAGCCATGTGAATATATTAGAGCTGTAATAGTCAGGGTCGGTCACTGCCACTCCATGTATAACAGCACCATCACATAGGGGTAATTTTCTTAGAAACTTGGACTTAAAAATTTGACAACACTTAGAGATGATGAGAAGGCATCTTTTTATAGGTTTGCACTGAAAGCTCATGGAGGCCGTTCATTGTCTTTTTTGTTTTGTATTTGTATAGTGCTCACATGATATAATCCTTTTCTCTACCAGATAGCGGATTAAGTGCATTAGATGTCTTAAAATTATTCTTTTCTATAAATGTTTGCAGGGTCAATGTGTAAAGTGCTATATTTAACATGGTGGTGAATGCAGAGGTAATCACAACCATCACTTTCAAGAATATGCACTCATTGAGCTCTTGTGGATAGAAATACCTCTTAGAGAATAGGGGTTGAGTCATTATTGTCTTGCTTTGAATTATGAGTAAATTCACTGTACAGTATTAGTAATGCTGAAGACAAGTGCACTGATCCAGTCAGTGACTTCATACCCAGCAAGTTCTGTCTTCTCCCAGTACAATTTAGCTGAAAGAGCTATAAATCTAATCTTCTTAAGTCTTTCATGTTAAATCATCTGTTGCTTTTATGAACTTTATTACCAGAGAGGAGTAGAAGCTTGTACAGTGGAATCTTAACTGCTTTGGTAATGGCCTAAATGTCTCCTTTTCACCTTTCATCATACTACTGCAACGGCATTAACTTAAATACTTTCTTCCAACTATAGTTTTTTTCAGCTCAAACAGATTACCAGAGTTCTTCATCTTACTATGGCACTTGGTCCATGTAACAGATATGTAGAAATACTATTTGTATTATTTACCTCTTGTTTTTTACTTTTCTCATAAGTGTCTCTGTTTTAAGTAATGAATGTAAAGACTCCTTAGCAGGGAGTCTGCCTGCTGCAAAACCGGGAATGGCTCAAAGGGTGGGAGCGATTGGCATTTACCTATAACTTGTTAGGGCACTTTCTGATCAGTGCTTGTCAAGAAAGTTTTCGGTGTACAGGGCTTGTTGCTGAGGAGATGTTTGTGCTTGACCTCCCTGAAACAGTTACTCATGCTTAAAAAAAAAAAAAAGAGGCAAAATAGGCTCTGTTCTCAGGCAGCAGCTTATGTTCCCATCAGGCGGAATATTAAGTGCCTGTTAAACTCGACTCTCGTGAACACTTCTGTTGATTTTAAGGGGTTCATTCACGGGAATTAAATTAAGCAGATGCTAAAAAGTTTTCAGGAGCTTGAGTCTTTCTGAGCAGTGTATCTTTTTCTGGTAATGTGAGGTGCTCAGTTGTATTTACAGTGTATTTATATCTTTAAATAAACTTCTGAAAATGCACAAAAATGTCATGCTTGCAATTATATATTTGAAAGTATGTATGTTTATCTATTAAGCCTCTGAACAGATTCAGAAAAAAATAATATTACTTCAAATAAGAAATGATGGGGATCAATTAAAGCTTAATCCATAAGAATTTCCATGTAGATTGAAAATGAGATATATCTGGTAAGAATGGATGATAAAAGAAAGCATCATGGGGAGAGCACAGAAAAACTTTTTTTTTTTCCTAGGGAAAATGATTGATCTAGAATTCCTCCCTTTTTCCTTTCTCTCCCTTTTGAGGTTGCATGGTGATGAAAAGAGAGGATTAAAGTCAGCCCGTTTAAATCCAAAAAATTTATTAGGATATGATAAAAAAAAAAGTACTGTATATCCCTTAAAGAGAATGTTTCCTCTTTGGCAGGATTGCTGCAAAGGATTATCAGAAGAGAACAGAAGGAAAGGAGAGGGGAAAAAAGGAGATAATGATAATTTTAGCTATATGTAGGTAGTAGTATCTGTGGAATTTTCCACTTGTTCTCCCTGTCTTCCATTGGAGACTCAGTGCAATCATGAAGATGGGTCTGCTTCTGATAAGGATTTGAGGGACAGAAGCTGCAAAGATTCATTTGATTGGAGAAGAGTTTGAGGTTATAGCCATATACAGTTTGGTTTGGAGTTAAACCATAACAGTGAGTGTTGATCTGCACAAAATGGAAGTAGTGAAAGCAGGGGCAAGGCGGGGGAGCTTGCTCAGGCAAATCAAAAATTTCCTCGACAAAGTCTCTTGGTCGCTACTTTCTTTAGCTCCTAAAAAAAGGGAAGGACAAAAAAGTTGAGATGGAGTAATTTCTAAAGCCAAAGCTCTCCCAGCTGCACAAATTGGCCAGAATTAACCAGTTATTCCTTGTACTGAAAATTCGTTCCTAACGCACTATCATGGGACTTCGGGAATCCTAAGGAACTGCTCCTTCATGTCTTGGCCAATATGCAAGAATACTGGACAGCTGCATGTGTTGGATGGGGTCATCACTCAGTGAAAAGGGAGATAATGGAGCACAGCTTTTGTGACCTGGCATATAAGTTCTTAGAATTTCCTGGAAAAGAGGTGCAAATACAGTCACTTGAATTCCATGCAAGGAACCTGGAGATGTGTGGGTTTTTTTTTTTTTTTTTTAATTTGTGTGTGTGTTTGTTTTTCCTGCTTTTCTAACTCTTCCTGGAAGGGAGAGAAACTGCAATGACCTGCCACATTCTGCTATCAAGTGGCAGAAGGAGCTAGGATTAGAGCAAACAGTAAAATATAGTTAGAAAAATATAAAATGCAGTAAGGACTGTTCCTAATGCAGCTCTCAAAAGCTGTGCAAATAATAAGATCTGTGCCAGAGATCCATGGCTTTATTTTGGATCAAGATGTGTATGTAGTTTTACTTGCACTTGCCTAAAACTCCCTAAATGACCTTATTTGCGATCCTGGATCTTCATTAAAGTCTGTCTCCTTTAGGAGTTGTAGGGTACGATGGCCTTGGTGTGACTGTGGATAACAATGACTTGTTGAGGAAACTGGGAAGGCAGTGAAGAGGGAATGCTCGGGGGTGTCTGTGTCAGGGCAAAGGAAGCAAAGGACATACGTTTCTTAGGTATATTTGACTAGGATCACTATCAGATATTCTTAAATTCCTAGCACGCCACTATAAATTACTGCTGTCATCTTCATTGACATTATTTTGGGGGCTAACTCAAGGAACTGTGAGTGAATTAAGATGAAATAGATTAAAATGACTAAAACAGGAGGAGGGTGCGTGAGGGGATCTGTAGGCAGCCCTATAGATCTGTCTTTAAATAGAAAACCTGATGAATCTAACTCTTCTCCACTGACATTTAACAGCATTTGGTGGAGCTGTCCATGGCTGGTGTTATGACCCGAGCAAGCACCAGACAAGTGCTGTTGTGCACCCAGCACCTCTAAAACCATAGGCCATGTGGGTGGTTTTCACCAGGGCAGCGGCATGTGTGAACCTTTGGCTTCTATCTGGCTTGTGAAACACTTGTTAATTATGGAGTGCCATGGAAATGGAATGTCTGTTCAGTGAAAGAGCTGTGCTCTTACAGGTGTTGCGCAGAATGCAGAGGCCTCAAAACCCCTTTGTGTGTGTGGAATGATTCCTTTGTTATTTAATCAGCTTGTTAACTGAGATGGGATGCAGTTCTGGTTGGAAGGGTTGCTACTTAGACTGAAAAGATGCCTGCAAACCATAGGAAAGTGCTGTAGAATCCGTGAAATAAATAGCTGACTTCTTAGATTTTTCAGATACTGGACAAAATACATTGGCATAATTGAAATAGTGCTCAGCCCTGCTGGCAGGAATCTACTCATACTGTTAACTCCTAGACGGCTGATGATGGCTCTGTTTTGCCTCCTAAGTCATTTTCTGAAACGCAAAGTAGGGCATTTTATTTTTTAAATTAATTTAGCAGTCAGATTGGAGAAGAGCTATCCCTTCTATCTAAGAAGATACTCAGGGTTGTAACTCAGAGTAAGAGACCAGTCCTGCAGCGTAAATGAGGCTTTTTCCTACATATGTCTAGAACCCAATGCAGTCTGCAGTTACCTGACAACCCTTCATTTGAAGGGTGCTGGATTAGGGAGCTTTCTGGATCGGGGGCTGCATGGCCTGGACGAGCTACTACCAGCAAACAAACACCACAGTGAAGTGCAGTCCTTGGGTCCTAGTCTTCAATGCTTAGCACAGATGATGAGGAACAGCCAGCTTGTTTGGAAGGTGTTTTGTAGATTGTTCGGTAGAGGTAAAATTTGCGGTTGGTGAGTTGGGAATATCCCAATAGTGTCTGTGTATCATGATAACTAGTTTAAAATCCACAGTGAAACATCTGGTTTGTCCCATGGTGGAGAGTGGCTCCAATGTAACCACTGAAAACCAGCTAAATCAAAAATATTAGGGTGACAGGTTATGCACACATGAAGAAAGCTGGACTAAACTGAGGACTTTTGTTCTCTGGTGCTGCATGAATGTAAGGAAATAGCAAGTCAGGTAGGAGTATGACCTTATATCTCTTGATATTTTCTTTTTCAGATTGATGGGCCAAATATACTTTTTTGTTTCTTGTAAGAAAATCTCCTAGGTCAATGTCAGTTTTGTGGCCTAAGTATTTCTGTGGCTTCAAATATCACTGACTGATTTCCCTGCCCCGCCGCTCCAATATTTGGAAACGATAGAGCCTTGCTCCCAGTAGTGTGTTTTTCTTTTTTTTTCCTTCTCTCTAATTGAAAGCACAAAAAAAATAGTAGGACATTGACAATGGAATAAATAGCTGACCTGATGGAGTGTGTTTGAGCTGCAGCCAGGAATCTCATCAGAAGATAACTCTCTCCTTTGGGAAATGGTTCTTTCTCTTGGCTTTGTACTCCCATTGTAACCTATTTACAAGTAAAAAATTTCATTTTTTTCTGTGTTTTAAATCAAACCTTAATTTTTATAGTGTTTTCTCATCACACTCCAACAAAGTGCAATAAGAAAGAGTAGTTTGGTAGGTTATGACTCTTTTGAGAACAGGAGAAAGTAATGTTATTTGTGAATTGTGGATTGGTTTTGTTTTTTCTTTTATCAGTATAAATCTAGGAATAAGTCTCATGAATTTATTGGGTTTAGATCACTCTGACGCTGATACTGTAGCTGAGGTTTGCAAAATGGTTGTGTCAAAGACAACATGGAGATAATGGTCTGGAATTCAGTGTTTGCACGACCTCCAGGGTATAGAGATCTGCTGTTGCTTAAATGTAGTATCTGCATATTAATTATGCAGATAATCAGAGCGAATGCCTGCAGTTCCTGTTGGCTAAAGGTTTCATCTAGTGGTCAGGAGCAGAGGAAGCACTGGCTAAATAAAAGCGAGCTCTGAAGACCAATGCGTTAAAGACAAGTAACAGCTTTGCAAGGAACCAGAGCTTCTTCCAGTTTCACTTCCCTAGAGCTGCTGTGGTGACTGGGGTATGAGAAGGACTAATAGGGACTGGCACAAAGTGAAGGACATCTGTTCCAAGTGATCTAAGCATGACACATAGTGGTCAGGTCCGCACGCGAGTTGCGGACTAGTGTTTTATATTGTTTGATCAGCAAGTCTGTCAAATGTTGAACTAATGATATGTCTTTCTTACTGATTCTTCTCTTAGGCTAAAATATTTGGTGGATTAAAGTTGGTCACATATATCTCGTTGAGTTTCGGAACCTGGATGATTAAGTTTTGTGTCACAGAGTCGATTCTTGTGGAAAGAAAAATACGTGATATTTCTAAGAATGGAATATGGCAGACATTAAGGTTGCATTTCTGATCTTATAGAGAAGGCCAAAGCTCCTTTTCTCTCTGAAATTGCTATTTCGGTAATCACATTCACTTGTCATAGCTTAACACCTCGGAATTAAAAAAGAGAAATGTAAGAAAGTGTCAAAACCTCTTAAATTTAAACTGTCTCCTTCCTGCTGAGGAAGTCTTTCGAAGGACTTGGGGACTGTCACTTGGTAGGTGGCTTTATGTGACTATTCCAACTCCACCATTCCTGTGAAACAGGCTAACTAGTCACAAGGTTTGCAGGAAATGTGGAGTACTGTAATTGCTCGCCCTGGAAAGGGGGAAAAAGACTCAGTCTAAAAGTTTTCTTTTTTAAAACTTTCTGTTAAGAAGTATAAATGAAGTGGAATATGTTTTTTCCGATGTTCAAGGAAGTCACATTTTGTACTTCCCACAATAATGCTGCCTATGAGCTACTTTTTTTTTTTTTAATCAGATTATATATCAATATAATTATCATCATTCTCTTTTTAGGTGATCCTGATCCTTACCAAGTATTATCATACCGACATGGGAAAAGTGTTGGAGAGCTCTCTGTGGAGGTAGGTTCCCTGGTTTCCCTACTTCCCACTCTTTTTATGTCCTGGTTGTCTGAATGGATCTGTTTATTTTCTCTTTTGAGCCTGCTGCTGAGCTGATGGCTGATTGATGCTAAAGCTGCCAGTCTCATCTTTTCTTAATCCTTCTTCATCAAATAAGCAGCAGTTAAATAAGAAAGAACTTGAATGGAGATTTAATGGTTTATGCTGTAGAAAAACACAATGATCAAGCATAAGGTACCTTTCTGATTCCATGTTACAGGATGCTGTTCCCGTTCTTTTACTTAGAAGTTTTGCACTGGAAGTTACTTAAAGACTTTGAAATATAAACTGTGTTGGGCTATTGGGAGTTTTGCTGCAGTTGTGTTATATACTGAGGCAAGTAAATAATCCTGATCTGAAAGGAGTCATGATTTCCTGGATGAAATATAATACCAGTGCAGGTTATGTTGTGTCTTATAACAACTGGGAACATGCAGTAATTCAAATCAGATTTTGAAATTGTTTTTCATTTCCTCAGGATTCATGAATAAGGATATCAATATGCAATTGCTTATATGCTTACAAATTGCATGCTCAGATGTCTATCAGCACAGAACCAGAGCTAATGGAAACCTATGTTACACTGGTTCCATATCATGGATCAGGATCGATGTTTTCTCATCACGTTCTCTTTCTTCGCAAACATACATATTTTGAGCTTGTCAATAGGAGACATATTGCTATAATTATCTACTGTTGGCTTGTCGAGATGTCATGTTTTTCAAGGTAGACAGTTGACAGATACCTAGTTTGCAACGATGTGTGCGCCTGAAAACATACAAAATTACACGTGTGAACATGTGTGTGTGTGGTGTTTTTTTTTTTTTAACTTTTTACTTAAGTCCTTCAGTATTGAATGATAGTTTCTAAATCGACTACTTGTCATCTGGTGTGTCCATTTTGGTTGTCTAGCTAGGCTTTGTGTGCTCTAATTTTGCATATATCGATGTAAATATTCCTCCACAAAATTTTGCTAGACCACTACTTATACTTTAAATGTGCAAGTATTTCATGAATCTCACTAAATGTACTATTGTTTGCTATGTCAATTTTTACTGGATTATCTGTACCAGTAGAAATAGTCTTGAAATGTCCTGCCTTTGCATCTAAGTAGTCAATGCAAGAGACTCATTTAATGAGTCTCTATAAATTTATTATATTGTCCATATGCTTTGGGTCTATAAAAAGATGGGTTATGAGATATCTTGTGGCCTACCTAGTTGTGAACTCCAGCAAGTGTCCAGCTTTGACCTGTGCAAGCAATAAGTTACGCGCTGTCTGGGGATGTTGGGTTCTGCGTAGCAGCAGGGTGCAGTGCCTTGTGCTCAGGCAGCCTGGAGGTCAGCACAGCCCAGCCAGGTAGAGCCATCTCTGCAGCACAAGGGTGTTTGCAAACAAACAAAAACTTCCAGTCATTAAAAAAAATAAGAAGTAATGTGGGAGAGAGCCCAACATCAAATGCAGAGTGCTCAGGTTTGGCCTTTAGGGCTATGACAGTTTGTTTGCAATTATCCTTTAAACATACAGGATGGGAAAATAATTGCACATTTGTTTTTGCTTTAAGTTTTGTCCAACATCTTGTGTGAAGAAGACAAGCAAAAGGAAATTTGGATAGTCTCACAATTGCGTAAGCGCAGTCGCCTTCCTGTTATATACCCCTGGCCCATACAACATATGCAATGTGTTATAAGTTTTGCTAACCGCACTTCTCTATAATCCCCTATAGAAGTCTTTTAAGCTTATGCACCCTTATTGGACCCTGCTCTTTCAAAATAAACATAAAACAGGCTTCAGATAATGTTGCTTTCTTTTGAGAACATAAACACTTCAAACAAGGTCAGTCAGAGCTTGCTGACAGCTGGTGTAACTAAGAGCCGGTGTGAACTGCCTTGGAATAAAACTGGTGCTAGTGTGTGTGCCTAGGAGAACAAGGACCCTCTGCCCACAGGCAAGGAATTAGTCAGGTGCTTGGAGGGAGAAAAAAAAAAAAAAGTTGAGTGCCTGGACTGGGGGTTGTTCTTCCTCCATCCTTAGGTATTTTCTGCTTCCTCACCTTTCTCCATTCCTGTTTAAAAGCTGCACGTGCAGTTGTCAGACTGGCAGAGGCCTCTCTGTGTGGTGCTTTGAAGAGTTTTTGGTGGGCAAGGAGGGTCGTGGCAGAGGTCTGGGTACAGTAATTGGGTGTAACTTGGTGAAGCTCCGTATTTGTGATGTTGTGGAGTTATGTTGTTTTACTTGGACTGGCAGTGAAATGGCCCAGAACGTGCAGTGCATATCATAATTTTTCGTATTTTTTTCGTATTTTCCTTTTTTTTTTTTGTATTTTTGTTTGTGTCTCTTGCACTCCTCTCATTTGCATCCAAACAAATATACAATAAAACAAATGGGAAAAATGTCGTAGGGGAGTTTGCCAGTAGACGAAAGCCATTAATCACTGCAAGGTTTCTGTATCCTGATGGAAATGGATGCTGTCCCGTGGCTTCCTGAATACCTAGTGTTTTCCTCTTGCATGCTCATGAGCATAAACATACGTGATAACCTAATCTACCCCCACCAGCTAATTTTTTTGATGTTGCTGTTCTCCTGCTTTTTTCTTGCCAATCAGGAAGTATTATCACAGCTTGGCATTCATTTGTATGTTTATTTATAAGCCTTTGTTTCTTGAATTAAAATTCTTAAAATATTTCCTTTCTTCCTCCAAAACGTTGTTTCCTCTTNTAAAATTCTTAAAATATTTCCTTTCTTCTTCCAAAACGTTGTTTCGTCTTTGTGTGTGTCTCTCTCTCTCTCTCTCTTTCTTCCTCCTCTCCCCCCANTTGTGTGTGTCTCTCTCTCTCTCTGTCTTCCTCCTCTCCCCCTGTCACTGAAATTACTTATTTTTCCCTGCCTTTATTGGCTTAGTGTAACAGGGAGTGAGAAGGGAGAGGCAGAGAAGCCTCCGCACATGGGTCAGGGTACAGGGTTGGGAGACCTCAGCTTTAATCCTCTTGGAGTCCTACAGGTGCCTAATAAAAAGCCCAAATGGTGTGAGATTGTGACAGTGTTAGCAGCCTTTTACAGTCATTTCTGGTTCTGCTGAAGAGCTGGAGGCACAGGCTGAGGTGTGTAAGAAGGAAAAGGCCAGTGAGTGTTTGCAGAGTGAGCTGCTCATGCAGCACTAACAAGTTAATTAAGCAATTGTTAAAGTAGGGGTAAATTGCATGGTTATTTGATTCAGAGTAGGGAAATAAGCAGAGGTTACACTGCTTGTGTTGAATATAAGTCAAAATAAGAAACGTGGTGAGAAGGCATGAAGGAATGTTTTTCAGATATATTGTGAAAGTTTGTAGAGTACGGTATGTCTGGGGGATACGGGTCAGGTTCGTTGTCACGCTAAGCCTCATTAGCTTAATGACAAAAACTACTATTAGAGGCTAAAACTGCAAAACTGGATGCTAAAATTATCTTCATAAATTGTGCATGCAGCGAAATTTTGCACACTGGTGCTGTTCATATCAGAGTCTGCATACATCTTTATACAGCACGTTTAGGAGGTGCAGGAGCTGAATCAAAGAGAGCGTTTAGGAAAACAGATACTGGAGTGCCTGTCTGCATACATTTTATGGACCAGTTTGTACATAAATATATAGCTGCACGTGTTTTATCGCCTCAACTGCCTGCATGCATACATTGTATGAATGCAGCTTTAGATAAGTGTGTTTGAACCTTAGAATCAAATATTCTAGCTCAGAATTGGTAGCTGCCAAGAAATTAATACTAATACTTATCTGCAGACCTATGTTAATTAATCATAATAATGTGTCTTGGAAATAGATAAATATTATGACCATTTTATAAATGGGGTAATTGAGATGTTAAGTGATTGCTGAAGGTTATCCAGTGACTCAGGACTGCGAGGCCACAGAAATGCCTTCTTGCCCTGGGCTTGCACTCGCTGAGAGTCCTGTTTCTGACACAAATGCAGCCTTTCCCTTCTTAGCTTGATCTAGACAATGCATAATAGATGCTGCTGATGACTGCTAATAAAGTTTTGATTGCACATTTTCTAGCCCTAATGATAGGGTAGTGCTAATGCCACTTGCTGTGTAATTGCCATTGTTCCCGACGGCGTCACCGCGTTGTTCTGGCTTTGCCACAGCAAAACCAGCTGGGTTATTTTATACTGACTCCTCTGTGGGCTGCATGCTGAGCCCTAGGTAAGGCACTTCATCGCTCTGGAGGAAAAGCTGCTTGGATTTGCAGCCACAGAAGGGCCCGTACTGTGGGCAAGGCCCAGCTATGCCACTGACCACTAGTGATGCTTGATGCACAGCGACCGCAGTGGTGCTTTGGCCTTTTGCAGGACAGGCCGTGCATAGGGGTTGTTATAGGGTTAAAATATGTGCAGAGAACAAAATAATGCTCGGGAAAGATTTCCAAATTGCGCCTGCCCTACATGGCTCACAGCGAGTGGAAGACAGTATGGACATTTGCTTCCAAACTATTTGGGGCTTATGGGTGAAAGCCAACTTCAGAAAATTAATTTAAAAAGCAAAACAAAAAGACTAATATAGTCTGGTGCCCTGGTGAAATCCTTTCTTCCTGTGAAGTGCTGCCTACTAAGTGAGCAACTGTATTCTGCAGCATCCTGTGCTTCCAGATGGTCTTGCATTGTGGTTCTGCTTTGAAAAGTGACTTTGTAGAAATGCCCCCAAGGGATCAAGCTATTGAATCTGTGATTTCCATATCAAGTTTGTTCTTTTTCCAAGTAAAAATACAAAAAAAAAAGTGTCTTTCTAATTAGTAGTCCAGCAAACTCGGCTTGAGATCTAGCGTCTGGCTGTGCTTTCTCTGGCTGATGCATCATTCCCAGGAACACAGATTCTGCAATCAAAATACTGCCCACCTGTGCAATGCTTTTGCCCTCCTATTATAGCCTTGTTCACACCTGCTCCACTGTGAAATGGGTTTGGGCACCAGAGATGAAAAGGCAGTCCTGCAGTCCTGCAGCGAGAATGTTATTTTTATTATTGAATACCAGATTTTTTATGATCTCTTTGGTAGTGTTTCCATATTCACCTAATAGCATTAAAAAGACTGTCATTATCTTTGCTGCAATTTCTGTCTTTCTAATACTCTGCAGTGTGTCATTTACGTATCGAATAGTGCAGGAGAGTTACTATTTTAAATTGATTTGGGACATTTAAAATTGAATTGTGAAACTACTGTTAGAAACCAAATGGAGTAGATTTCAATCTATAGGTAATATTTTATTATGGTTGTTAGGTAAGAAAAGGGCATAAAAAATCAAGGAAGTGAAGGGAATGTATTTTGGCTGCCTTTGAATTTGCGAGATATTAAAGAGTTGATTATTGATGCTTTAGCAGGCAGCTATATAGGTGTGGAGCCCCAAAGGGTCCTCACAGTTCTCTGGCAACGTGCTTTTACAGCAGGTGCTCTGCTGGACACATGACCCAACATGTTCTTTCCCACAGCAAAGACCTAGAAATGTCTACTGTTCATAAGTAACTTCATCAAAGCCACCCCGAGAAATCTGTCCAAAATTCTCTGCAAAACAATTGTTGTTCATAGATGAGGTTGTTTCATAACTGCTCTTCCCAGACGTTGACAGCTTGGAGCGGTGCTGCTGATGGTGACAGCTATGTCAAATGTTTGCTTGTTTCTACACTGCACTTTGTGAGTACATAAAGAATAAATGACATATGGATTGAAATGCAGTTGGAAAACTGTGATTTATATTGTTAGGAAAAGGCTCTTGCTTACAGTGTACTTGTGCTCCTGCTGCTTGCAGCACTGCTGCTGAGCCTGTTAAATATATCCAAGTATGTGGGGTTGTTATTCCTTTACAGGTTATGTACCTTTTTTTTGTTGTTTTTGATTCCTTCTCTTTGCTTCTGTACAAGGTGTTAAATCCTTGAGAGACTTTATGGTTGGATTAGGTTATTAAGAGTAGCAGTTACCTGTTTAAGCTGCTCTGCAACTCCGGCCCTTCTGGCTGAGTCATTTAGACCCAAGTGGTGGGACTGGGGCCTGCTGTAGTTGGAGCCGGTGGCCTCAGGGCGGGCACAGACCCACGCGTGGGCACTGGCCCCCGGTGCCCGGGACTACTCTGTGGGTCGCATGCGGCTGGCGCTGGGGAGATGCTGGGGTCCCTTTCCTCCCCGGAGCCCGGGGCTCCGTGCGTTCAGAGCCACTCGCTGGCTTTCCTCAGGGGTGTTGCAGGCCCGTGTGTTATCACACGAGCTTCTCTATAAGAAATCAGGACCTTTCTAGCCTTGGCAGACAAGCTCAAGATAATGGGGGGAAAAGGTCTTTCTCTACATTAGGGGCCTGAAACATATGCATGTGCATGTGTGTTTTATTGTGTTTCTCTCTCTTTTTTAATTACTGTTTTTACACCCTTCCTACTAGAGCCCTCAGAACTGGGAAGCTCGCACTGGTACTGCCCACAATCTGACTCCTGCACGATCAAATGGACAAGTGCAGTCTCAGGGCCTTTATTGAGGCAGGGCTCCCCACTGGTGTAAGAAACAGCAGAGCCATCATTCGGTAGCAGGTCAGGAGCGCTCGGCCGCACGGCCATCCAGTAACCCCCTGTCTGCAGGGCAGCGCAGCAGGGACCTGTAACCTCAGGGCAGGTGCACTGACTCTGTGTGTGTGTGTGTGTATATATATATATATATATATATATGTATTCAGTAATATAGTTTATTTGTTGTTGTTATTTTTTCCCACTCTACAAAACAAAGTAAAGAAGAAACCATGCAAGAAAGTAGCTAGTTTCATTGCCTTCAGGTTTTTATTGCTGCAGATGAACTGTGAAAACCTGAACAGAATACCCTTAAAAAACCAACCAACAAACAAACAAACGACAAAAACTGATAAAAGGCAGAGCTGTGGTATGGGGGAGTGCGACGGCAACTAGCTGCACTCAAAAGCTGGTGCTGCTGCTGCCTCTGCCTCTAGCCGGGTGTGGGACCTGCTTGCAGAAGCCTTGTTTTGGGCACCTCGTGTCACCCCTGGGGCTTGCGGCTCGAGCAGCCTTGCCTCCTTCTATAGGATACACAGTCCGTGCTGTGGCATCCCTTGCTAACTGACGGCAAATTAATTTGGTTGTTGGAGCCCAATGAATGAGCAGCTGCACAGGCAATTATGCAGAATGATATAGAAAAAGGCACTGTTAATGTTTTATTCTCTCATTATCCCCGCAGTATAGAATATATTTTTCAACGTGGAAATAACTAAAGCGGCATTTCCCACATAAATTATTTATAGAGACTTCATCACATCAGACAGCTTTTTCTGCTTTAATTTTGGTAGGGATTGGAAAAATAAAAGCTCCATACAGGCTGGATTTTAACGAGTAAGTCTAATCCTATGGGCTGAAGAGTTTGCAGGAGAGTGTACAGTGATTAAACATATCATATAGCAATATTTAAATGTCTTGATTCTTTTTTTTTAATGTTCCTTGATAAGGAGGTTTAGTCAAGACATAGCGTGGATTTTTTTTTTTTCCTTTCTCTTCCCTCTGTCATTGCAAAATTGACTTTTTTTCTCCTTATATATGATTTTTGGTGTTTTTGCCCCTCCGTTTTTCTTCTACTTCCCCCTTTTTCCACTTTGACATCATTTCCTTCTCTCCCACATCGAGCATGGCTAGTAACTGATTTTGCTTTTGTGAGTAGCAGTTCTTGAACTCAACTTCCCAAAGACAACCCAGTCTGTCTCCTGGCCTCCTTCCTACCGGCCTTCTCTTGCAAGTTCATGTCCTACCTCTTCCAGGCCTCATTTTCCCAGTTAAGCCTGGAGAAATTAAGTGCTTGCTTACAAAAATTTTCCTGTATTTTTGCTGAACATCCAGCTTGAACTTTGCCAGACTCTCATGGGGACAGTGCAGGGCTGGTGTCCTCCTCATGACACCCCGTGGCCTTCCTTGGCGCTTGTCTTGGCACCCTGTAGCTTGGGTGCCATGTGAGCAGGTCTGATTCCTGTTTCGTGCCATGGGCTCTGAAATGGTGATTATATTCTGAGTAGAAAGCCTGTTACTGACCCCAAATCTGGCACATGCTTTCTCTGCCGAATGGATATTTTCCTTGACGAGGGGGCATTCAGGTCAGATACCCTCCTTGATAGAGGCATTGCCTCACTAGTGAAATGCAGCTACCTCTGGGCCAAAAGCCAGGGGAACAAGTAGAGCAGACGTGCAATAAAATCTCCTTCCTTAATATCAAAAGGACTAACAGTTCAGTCAGCCTGTCTCAAAAGAGTCTACATAGGTTACCCTTTTGATAGCAAGGCTTTCAAGCTCTTGCTTCTGGCAGGAAGAGGAAGTATGCTCGTGCTTTCCATAGGATTCAGACAGTATCCTGTAATGCTGATCCATGGGATCACTGTGCTGAACACTTGAACCTAAAATGTTAACACATGGGAGAGAAAATGGTTTTAAATACTGTTGTCTTCCCAGAATTTTGAAGGCTTATCACTGTTTTATCTTAATTCTTACCATATGCTGTCCATGCATTAATTTTGTAATGTCTCTTTGGGATACAGTGTATATGGGAAAGCATGATTAAAAAATAAAATTGTGTCGTAGTGAAGTAAGCTATTTAGACTCTGAGATTTCTCTGCCTTGCCTCTGCCCTTAGGCAGTGTCTGTGCTAAATACTGGTCGCAGACTGCAGTGTTTTTTAATTTGCTTTTTCTTTACTCTGCCTTATAAAAATAGAATAACAGCAATATCTTATTATATATCCATATTCAAAAATAACAGAACATATACAGTTGGTGAGTTTTTGTGTGCGTGAGGGTTTCAGGTGTGCAGTACTTAGACTCTTGGTGTCGTTCTGGTGCCCTTGCTGCTCAACTCGGCTCCCCGTGCGCCCTGCTCGCTGCGAAGGGGATGCCCAGCCTGGCGAAATGCAGACCAGCACCGTGAGAGGGCAGCGCGTCCTGGCAAGGGGCAGGAGCCAACAGCAAAGTATCTCCTGACGAGGCTTCCACAGGGCCTCGGGTGAACTTGTGAATATGTCCGTCTTCCAGAATGGAAAGCATCCAAGAAGCACTTTTAAATAGAAGAAGGAAAGAAAGTTTATCCATTAAAGAGCGGAAAACTGTGTTAGAGGAATGTTGTATAAAGCCTGTGGCCTTTGTTCCTATCCCAGCATTATCTTACTAGGTCCCAATTAGAGAAGAACTCGGCTTCTTGCTTCGATGTGCTCCTGGGGCTCCCTCTCTGCTGTACACTTACACATGAGACACAAACTGGGTTCCTGAAGGCTTCACAGTGCGTGTTGCACTTGTCATCTCAACAGGCTTGCTGATATTTGTAAAGTACTTTAGTAAGTGTTTATGAGGAAATATTTTCTCTTGATTTCCATGTTATCTGGGTGTCTTCACCTTGGTACCTCCAGATGCTTAAGTTTTACAAAGCTTTTCATATTCCATCTTGGGATGGAACAAATTGTTCCTATTGTTATAATGTATTTAATCATTTTCTTTCTTTTTTTTTTCCTTTCTGTAACATATTTGGAAAGATTGGAAATAGAACACACAGACATGGATTCAGAAGATAATGTAGGTTGCAAGAGAGACTCTGAAGGTCATGTAGCTCAACCTACTGCTCAAGCAGGGCTTCAGCTTCAGAAGCCCATCAGGTTCCTCAGGGCTTTTCCCTGAGCAGTTTTGAAAATCTCTGAGGCTGGAGGTCACGCAACTTTGGAGACCTGTGCCAGTGCTTTTCCTTGTACATTGTGTGCTCCTTGTCTGTCATCAGTGCCCCTGCATCACACGGGCTCCTGGGTCCTGAGCTCTGTCTTCTACTACTTGACACAAATTGGGACACGCCAAGTCTATGCCATGTGTAGAAGTGGAATAATCTGCCCTGTGGATGTGTCTGCCTCCCCCCGCTTTAAATAGACTGTGCCTAACTAGTCTGAATATGCAAATAAGTGTGAAAAAATCCCACCTAATGCCCATATTGACAGACAAGTGAAGTTTAGTGCTTTCAAAATTACTTTGGCAGCTAAGGCACTTCATTACCTCTGGAAGAAGATAACATTGGTCTTGTTTGCACTGAACCTCTAAGTGTAAGAGCAGTGGGGACTGCAGCATTAACTTGTTGTCCTCAGTCCTGTTATGCAGCATAAATTCTTGATGGCTTTTGATTTAGTTGCTTGTACATTATTTATGACATGTCTTGGCTGCAACTGCTGTAATCCACTAAGCAAAGCCCAGCCTATTGTTTCTGCTCACAGAACTGTAGTTTGTTAGGGAGCAGCTCCCAGGTAATTAGACAACACATGCTGTAATTGGTTGTAACATGGACTCTTCTAAGTGAAGCATTAGTTAGACTGCATGACAGGTTTAAGTAATTTCATTTTTTTTTTCTTCTGAAGACTTATCTAACACAGATAGACATTACTGTGCCCACAAATGTTAGGAAGATTAGTTTTGCCAAGAAAGGAGAGCTGTGTTCTTTTTGGAGCCCTTCATTTAGAAGAGTATTCTTCTAAGTCACAATATTGAAGTATGTAAAGGAGAAGTTTTAGGAAAAAAATTCATACAGTAATTCTGTGATAGGGGTAAGGCTGAAGGCTTAATCAGGGAATGGACTTCATGCAGCAGTATTCAGTTCTATTGAATTTACAGATTTTTGAATAATTGGGGATATCATCTTTAACTTGACCTATGCTTTTGTACATGTGTTTTTTTGTTTGACAAGATTTCAAGGACGAGAATTAGATACCTCAGATAGCTGGAGTAAAATTGCAGGTCACTATTAAATACCTGGGTATGCTGTGAGAGGAGGTGCAGTATTAATCTAGTGGTTACCTTTTCTCTTGGTATCTTCAAATCAAGGATGGATTCTGCTGTGGAATATGCTGCAGGTACAAGTTAACTGGGAACAGTGCAAAGGAAATGGGTTGCAATCGAACACCGCCCGGGAATCGGAGTTTGTGACAGCTGCCCCGCATGGATGGGTTTGCTGCAGGAGCGCTCTTCTCCCGGGACTGCCCTCTCTATAGGGCTGGAGATGGGAAGCAGAAGATGTGATTAGTTCCATCAAAGATTTGTTCCTGAAACATGTTACTTTACCTTAGTTTTTAATAAGAGAATAGTTAGAGTGAAGGGCTGACTCCTTCATTCTTTAGCTTAGAGTGAAGGACCTTTTATCGCTTAAGGCTCGGTTCTGTTTTAAGTCGTCAGATCCTGTTTGGCTAATTTGGAGGTGATAAGGAGGAGACGTCAGTGTACTGTTTTTTGCAGGTGGAAAGGCAAAGTGAACTACTGTGTGTTGCACATTTACAGAGTGTGGTTCGGATGGTTCTAAAGCAGATACTAGACCAGACAGGGATTCTTCTGATTTTTTTTCCTCTGTGAATTGCTCCACATTCAATATTTAATTTTCCTTTGCTCTCTGTAAAATTTACATTGAAAATGCCAGCTGTTCTTGCTGTCTTATTCATAGTACGGAAGATTTTCCAGTCAGCAAATCATTAAATGTTTTCACCACAGCAGTTGCTCCAAAGGAAGCACCTGTGCACTGTCACCCTTAGGGATGTGCTAACCAGCTTGGCCCTTGACACCTCTTCCTTAAAAGCAAACACAATCTGAAGGCACAAATCAAGGGCTTACTGGGGAAGGGCAATAAATTGGCTCTATTGGCGTAAATAGACTTCATTCTTAGAAGCAATAGAGCTGTAATGGTTCATGCAGGTTACAAGTCAGGTCTTAAAAATAGGCTTCAACTGCAATTTTTACCAACTGTGTATTTTTTTAGGACAAACATTTGTAGAATACTGTGCTATTTGTTATGGAGGTGGTAATTACCTGTTCTCACTCTTCTTTGCTCTGCTTGGTAGTCTTTATTTTAGCAGACCCTCCTTTGACTGCTGGAATAGCTACTCCTCAGATGAAGCCCTGCAGCGGAAAAAGGGTTAAGTTTTTGCTCCACAGCAGGCACTTTCTCCTCCTGACAATTTGCACAGTGTGCGTATCTTTTTTGTGCATCACAAAGCATCTTCATCTAGGCAGAAACTGGGTGATCTCACTTTGGGTACGAGGGTGGGAGGAAATGGATGTTGATTGTATACAGGTTAAATTATTGTGAGCACAGAACTTGGAGCCCTGAAAGGCCTTGGGCTTTTCTCCATGTGTCTGACAATGATTATCTTAATTTAGACAATAAAGTGGAGAGAATTGATGTATTAGAGCTAAGGTGTCGCATAAATTTGTTCTCAGCTTTCTGAGCTATTCTTGGCTCTTTCACGAGCCAGGATTTTTGTTTAGCCTCCTTCCTTATCAGTCAGTGTTTTTGTCACTTAGTGTAGTGGGCAGAAGACTTCAGAAGGGATCCAAGGGACTCTAGAGGAGATTCCCGGCTGCTGACTTCCTTCTGTATTTGATGGTAAAGGGCAATAATGCTGGTGTGCTGATAAAGTGAGTCCTTCCCCCTGGCCAGACCTGCCTCGGTCCTACGCAGGGCAGCTGAATGACAGTGAGGCTCTCGGCTGCAGAAAAGCAAAAGCTCTGTCTGCTGCACTTTACCCACAACACCCTCCTTAATTCGATACTGAGGTTAAGCAAAGGGATCAGTCCCACCTCTGCTTAAGTATATAAATTAAAATGTAAGCTTAAGGGACCGGATTACCTCCATCTCAGAACAGCGTCCATTCTAGAGCGCGCATTTGGCACAGGCTCAGGCTCACTTGTATTTTATTTTAAAATTGGCACATGACTCACTGAAACTAAGGACCGTTGAAATAAGACCATGCTGGTAAGGCTTCATGTAAGGCTCACTGCAACCTGTATCAGTATTCCCTTTGATGTTTATGTGCCTTGATCGGTCACTCCATTTGTGTCACTCTTTGTTCACGTGTCAAATGTATTAACCCTGTATTTCCACAAATGACTTTCGGGTAACAAGTCTGATTTTCAGAGGATGGATGTTTAGTACTTTGTAGTTATCTAGTGCCCTTTTAAAATTCTTGAAGCTTAAAGCTCAGGAAAAATAATGTTTTTTTGAAATAAGCATCATCTTTGTAGATCTGAACAGGTCTACAGCTCTAAGGAGAAACTAACTGTGACAAGCTTGGCAACTACTGGAGCAAAAGATTGTTTTTGTGACTGTCCTACTGCAATCCCTGACTATGGCTCCAAATGGAATGTCAGAGCCTACCTGGAATGCCCTTTCATAACACCTAGCCCTGCAAGGAGAGCAGTCTGTGGCTACGGTGCCACAGCGAATTATCCTGTGTGGGTGAGCTCAGGGGAGTCGTATGAATTCTTTGTTGCCTCTGGTATGGAGATAGTGTCAGTCAAAAGCCTCTCAGTCAGATAAGTCCATTACAGTTTGTATGACATGTTGTGGGAACATGTCCATGAAAAAATACATTTAATGAACAGAATTGTTTGGAGTTGTATATCTTTGAGAGCAGCCTTCTTCTGGTAAAGATGACAACTGTTCTGGTTATGCATCAGAACAGAAAGTATCACAAGAAAGGAAAAATAAAAGTTTGATTTTTTTCACCTTGTATTTCCACGTCTTCAGCAGAATTCTAGTTCAGCTTTTTTCTTTAGAAGTTATTTGAGGAGTTTTAAAACTTATATCCTGTGCTTCACTGATTCTTTTCTGTTTCTGTTCTGTGAGCTTGTTATCTTTTTCAAGTTACATTTCATGGCATTCATTTTCTATGTTAAAAAAAAAGTGCTGTGCAATATCAATAAGGCATAGGTTAACTATATTAAAAGCTGGTTAATTCACATTTTTTTTAATTAATGAGCATCGAGTGAGTAATCATGACATCCTTGAGCTTTGGAGAGGTCTGTACCAGCCTCCTCAATATTTTAACCACTTATTTGACTGTAAATGGTGCAAGTTATTGATGATGACAGTTATGGGAGGTGAAAAACAACCAGCAAAAACATAAGGATAGAACTTTCGCAAAAACTCTAAGTTGGTTCATTAAAACCAAATACAACTTAGTGGAATACTCTTTATTTGAGAGCAAGAAGTGTGGGATGTGGTATACAAAGTATGGTGACATATGGTAGAAAGCTGTGACTGTAGCAAGGATGAGGAGAGCAGAGTAGCCTTCATGGTGACCGTCACGGCAAACCAGCGCTCGGGGACTTCATGGAAATTGCAGTAGTGAGGAGGGAGAAGAGCAGTAACTTGATTTCTGTGCATGACCTTGGGAGAGTGATGCTGAAAGGCTGTGTCCATGCATTTATAAACATTGGAAAATTGAAGAGCGAGTAAAATGAGTCATGAAAAGCTGGT
The DNA here is from genome assembly GCA_013389825.1 of Crypturellus undulatus. NCBI lineage: Eukaryota > Metazoa > Chordata > Aves > Tinamiformes > Tinamidae > Crypturellus > Crypturellus undulatus. Next base: position 57,931 of record VWPW01028148.1, on the reverse strand, counting down.
GAATCAAGCAGGTGATTTGAGAATCACTGAAAACGGCATGCTGAGATGTGTACAGAGTTCAGTCTTTTCACTTATTGACAGAAAGTAGAGAGGTTTTTAATCTAAGTTAAATTTAGAACAAGCTTGAAGAAGGACTTGAAATTTGGTGTGCTCTGTCCTAGGTGACTGCTGCAGCCAGAAGGCTGCCGGTAGGTGAAGGAGGGCTTACTCATGTGATTGTTTCTGATGTTCCCCATCATGTCTGTTGTGAACAAAATACTCTGCCTCTTGACTCTCTAGCCTAACACTTTTTGGTGTAAAATATTTTTTTAAATGATTTTCATTACAAAACTATAGTTTTTGTTAGAGGGAAACCTACTTAGCTGTATTTATTGCTAGTTTGAACAGCTCCTGTTGGATCTAGTAAGTTGCTTACGTGTATTTATTCACGTATCTTGTATGACTCTTTACAGAATGTTAACACTTTACCAATCATGCCGGATTTTGCCAGGTGGGAAGGAAGAAAGTTGATGAGATTTGCTGATTCACACAAGCCAGGAATCTGTTCTGGAAGGCCAGGTGAATCAGGGGAGAGGCAGATGGCTTTGTGTGTGGGGGCTTTATCATCCTTCTGAAAACACAGCTATTCAGCTGTCTTTGCATGGGGTAGCTTAGTTCCTTAGTAGTAACAGCTCATGCACAGTGATCATTGTTGACTGTTGTCTTTGAACAGCTGGGGAGCACTGCTTCATAACCAGGGCTGCAAATGAGTTGGGAGCAGAGGTCATTTCCCATGACCTGTTAATGTACATAAACACAATGTGTTTTTACGGAGAAGTTTTATGTTATACAGAGAAGCTGTGAACAGGGACCCTGACATTGATTCGATCTTCTTTCTGCTGGGAAGGCTACCAGCGATAACTTGTGTCTCTGTTCAGTTAGTTCCAGAATGAGAGAGAATTCATCTTCCAGACTAATTAACTCTGTAAATAGTTTGCATTTATAACCCTTACCAACACATAATTTTGATTTCTAAATCTTCTATTTTAGAATCAGTAATTATTCTGTAGATTTGTGTTTTGCGTGTGTCTGTTACCCATAAATTACTTTGACAGACTGTCCCTTTCCTAGACTCTTAATTAACCACTTGCTTTTTGGGTATTTTATCTGTCATGGTGTGAATGGTGTTAATATTTTGACATGATCTTAGGACTAAAGTGTGGGCGATGTGGATTTGCTTACAGGGATGCTGAGTGGTGAGATCAGGTGCTGCAGCAGAGTGCAGCACGTACAGGCCTTTTCTTTATGCCTTTTGAGTGCCTACTAAACTCTGACATATCGGGATTTGACGCTGGGAACAGTCAGAGACAGGGGTATTATTCCTGTTGTGTTTACTTCTTATCCAGATATCCTTATCCTCTCGCTTCAAAGAAGGATGCTCTCTTCAGAGAGTGCTAATTAAAACTAAGAAGCAAATATTTCAAAATGAAAGGTTATCAGCAGGCATTTGCAAAAGTCAAAACACTAAATGAAAGAAGACATAAGTCTTTCTCATGTCTCCTGTGTCACAGCTCTTTATGGAAAAACCCCAGTGAAGGGATGAAGCCCCCAAAGGCTTAGATCTGTAACATGACACAATTTGAAATACTAACTATCCCAGCACTTGTCAGGAGAAGGAGTTGGTAATGGAAAGAGAGCAGATGACGAACACAATTCAGGAACGCCACTAACTAGCAAATGTGGATTTTATTTAAATAGAGATGTTACAAATTTACATTGGGTAGCTTTGGTTTGTTGGGTTTCTCTGTGTGGTGAGTGCACTTCAAGCCTCATTTTCATTAACAGTGTAACAAAGCTGGGTAAGCAGTTCATAATTTATTTTTCTAATTCAAAATTATTCAAGTTTTCCTCTGAATTGCACTGTTAAATTATTATAATTTTAAATTTATATGGACTCAAAGGAGAAAAATAAGATGAATTATGTATCAGAGGATATGGTTTTGAAAACCCCAGCTCTTCATAGCAGGCAGAGAGAACACTTATTGGAAAATATTTCTTTCGATTTTTTTTTTCTCCCTTTCTTACCATTCATTTTTTTCCTTCTTCCAGACAAGGAGTGAGGGAGGGTGAGAATGAACAAGTTGGACAAGGTGAGAGTCAGAATGATGCAGATAGACCAGGGCAATGCGAGAGTCCCTCTCGATGACATATGCATCATTTTCAGTGTCCATGTTCCTACGATTGTTAATAGGAGCCCCTGAATCCTTATGGATCAGATTTGAGCAACTCCTTTTAAGAGTCTTCCTTTTAGGAGAAAAGGGAGGAAAATAATTTTTCAATGCAGCCTATCTAAAGTCCATGGAAGTTTTATGAAAAGGTGAATCACTGGAAAAGCCTTTGCAATATGAGAACTGAATTTAAAAGGCTAATCCTTCTGTGATAATAATTGTGTAGCTAAGGATGATGCAGATTTAATGGCTCTAATCAAATGAGGTGAAAGCAAACAGGTTTATACTTTAACTTTTGATTTGCTCTACAGTTGATTCTGTGCAGGAAGAAATGTGGTTTTATTGTGTATTTTTGTTGTTTTTTGCTTTAGACATAAAAACAACTTTGGAAAATATTACCTTAACACAACGCATTCTATTTGATTGATCTAATTCCAGCTAAAATTGTTCTTTTATAGCATTTACATTAAAATAGCTTACTCTAAATTATTCTTTAGAAAAGAAGAGTAACTGCACTGAAGAACTATCAAGCTCTATTCTCATTTCATATGTTCATTGATTCTGTCAAAAAACTAGTTGGTTTAATGAGTCATGAATTTCCTCTGCAAAAGTCATGTGGACTCTTGCTGAGTACATATTATTTCTACAGGCAACAGCAGAAAGAATTTGAGCAGTTTTTACCAACCTGCATGGTGCCTACCAGACTCCGTGTCCTACAGCTTTCTAGATTGCTCTTGGACACTTTTTTTAAAAAAATTGCTGTCCATGTTTACAACATTCATTCCTCTAACACAAATGTTTTTTTAAATGAGAAGCTATTTAGTACAATTAATGGTGTAGTGATTTCATCTCTGAGTTCCTCTAGAACATTTGCATGAATACCATCTGGTTTGGGCAGATGAGTAGTGTTGATTTGTGCAAAATGTCTTTTACTGACACTTTTGCATGAGCTGTATCCTCACGCAGCCCTAGAAAAACAGACCTGCGACGTGGAAGCCTTTCAAAGCGGTACCATAGTGCATGAGGATGCAAAACATCACGTTGGCTTCTCTGGTCCCATCTTCTGTAGCTGCACTTTTCTGACCTTGCTCATACATCAGCCCCACAGACTACTGTGACGGGCATCACATCTGCTGGTAGGCTGGACAGAAGAGTCATTAATACAGAGTAAACTTTTTCAAGCTGTTTTTCAAGGGTTTTTATTTTGGCCTATTTCATTCTAGTTCACCCTTCTAAGGATTTCTTGTTGTTGTTGTGTTCATCCTGTTTTCTTCCACTGGACAACAACAACAAAAACTTTCTGTAGTTTTCCTTCTCTTTTCAGATAACCTTTCTTTTAATCATGTTAATATTTTGCTCTTTGCTTGGTCTCCTTCAAGTAGCACGCGCTTACACTGAATTTCCAGTATTTTGTCTTTAAAAAGACCTGTCAGACATCTTACCCATTTCATTGCTGGTTTAGGTTTCATTTTTAAGCAGACGTCCTCGTTTTTGTGCAAGCATCCTGTTGAATCCGCTCCTGTTGTGGCTATTCCTCACTCGTGCGCAGATGTCGGACCTCTGTGTGCCGTGCTCGCGAGTGCAGCGGGACCCGCTGACAGCCCTGCTGAGACCGGTGAGGAGTTACTTCCCCTCCAAGATTCCTGGCTAGCAGCTCATGAAACAGCGTCTGGAAGCTTTCTCCTGGCATTGTTCCTTCACACAACATTTAACCAATCTACATGGAGTCTCCCACTGCGGGCGTGTTTCCTGATCTTTCAGGCTTTACGTTCACAGAGCAAATTGTGGCCACCCTTCCCCTCCAGACCGGCCGGTTCCCGTCTGACCAGGTGGTTTGCTGCATGCTATACTTGCCCTGGGTAGGACTGAAATGCCGGTCCACAGGGATTGTATGTTTCTTGATACAGTTATTTATCAGATTTAACTTTAAGCCTTCCAGGGTGGACAGCACCCTTACGAGCTACGCTCTGTATTTTTCCCCCCTTGCAGCCCACTCATTCCTTACATATCTAGTACTTATACAGAAGCACATTTGCTTACTTTGTTCTCTGGCCTGATTTTCTATTTCTTCGTGCTTTTTTAAATGGGATGTTGTTTTATCTGACTGCTCTTAATCATTTTCTAGTTCAGATTTATCAAAGGAAAGTTCAACTTTTAACTTTCCTTTGCTGTATATGTTTTTTTTAATTTGCTTTCTAATCATGTGGCTATTACCATTATTGATTTCAAATCTACTAGTAAACAGAACAGTGAAGACAACAACCTGTACCATTTTTTCTCTGCAAAGAAAGTGAGTGATATTCATTCTCATCACATACCTTAAATTTTATCATATCTCTGTGTGTGTGTGTGTGTGTGTGTGTGTGTATAATTATTATTTCCACATTTTGCTCTGGCTGTGAGTTTACACACTGGTGGTTAGCCGTGAGGAAGCCCTATAGCCCTGCTAGGGGAAGAGGCTCCTAAGCCCTAAAGCATTCCTGCCTTTCTCCCTTTCTGCATCAGCTTCCCTAGGAAAATTCTCACAAGAGTGAAGAAACCTTTTCAAAATACTTGACTGTGATTTGTCACCTGCCCTTTTTCTTTCTCTTCCCCGCTGCTGTTAGTTATATACACTTGGTATAAAAGCAGGGTGAAGCTAAGCAGCATTCAGCGGCTCTGACTTCCCTGGTGGGTGACAGCCAAGCTCGTGCACATCAGCAAGCAGCCCGGGCACGGCCGTGGCCGCTTCCCCGCTGCCCCACGCGGCCGCCCATCTTCCCAGTGGGTGTTTCAGTTAAAGCTGGGCTCACAGGGCTCTGCATCGTTTAGCACTCTGCGGCTGTTTATTCCCCCACATACATTAATTCTGGAACATTATTATTCTTTAATTCTTTAGGGCTGGCAGCAGTTGAGTCACCTGGACTGTAGCTTATCTCGCTGCCACTTGTGCTGGTGGCGCCGCCGTCCCTTTGTAGGGCTGTCTGTGATCTGTGCAGCAGCGTGTCTGCCAGCATCTCCTCTGCGTCTCTCTTGCATCTGCCTTCCCTTTAGAAGAGGGTATTTTTTATACTCCATCATGTGAGAAGGCATCTCTCCTTATCTACGATCCACCCGTTCCTTCAGGGTGTTTTACAATATTCAGAGAATTATTAAGAGCAGGAGATCAATGTTTCTGGGAAGTACACGTAGTTGTTTCTAAGGAAGACTTGTACAGCAAGTTTCCTAGAAATTTCTGAAGGTTTTCATGCACTTCAAAACATGATTTCACATGGTTTTTAAGAAAAGGGCTTTTGTTTGTTTTTTTCATTGTTAAACTCTGTCCGTGACCCTCCTGTATGGCAGCAGTGATTTTTTTTTTTTTCTTGCTAATGATTCCTTTTCAAGGACAGTCTGTATATCAAACCTGCCATTAAAAGAAAAATAGGCAGAAGTTTTGTCCCCTCGTCCCTGCACATTTTTCTACGTTGGAGGAAGAAGGGAGGATGGTATGAGGGAGAAAGTGCTGAAAACACAAGTGCTGGGAGGAATTCCTAGGAGACTCTCTCATACTTTTTGTCAATCCCTGCAGAAAATACCAATGCACAAAATGTAAATAAATGCTGCTCGCTCGCGAAGCCCCACGTTGCTGTTCCTGTAACGATCGGCTTGTCGGCTGGCCCGGGGCAGCTCTGCTGTGCGTGTTTGGGGCACGGCCGTGCGAGCGCAAAGCGCTGTGTAAGCGGGGCTGACTATCCTTCCTCGGGGATTTTCCGGTACTTCTCCTGATCAAACGAGGCCCGAGCACTGACGAGTGCTGTCGAATAGGCTCTTCCTGCCGGCATCTGCGGTTTGCAGTGGGGCTTGGCAAGCGCCAGGTCGCTGCAGTCAGTGAAGGCGTCTGCGGGAGGCGGGAGCCCGTCCTGCCCCCAGTGCGGGGACTGCTGGCGCTTCAGGCCTTCTCCCATCCTGTCGCTGCCATCTTCTCGACGAGCTGCTACACAAAACGAAGCAGCTATTAGCTAAGACAGTACTTTTTATAAAAGGAGACCACGAAGCCTGTGCTCCTGAGCACCCTTGGGCTGTGACACGTGTGTGTCTCAGCTCTCGCAGAGGTGTCCCTCACAGGCGCTAGTGGTGAGCACGGGCACACGCGACTCACCTCAGCGAGGAGAGGCTGAGCACCCGGAGCTCCGCGCTCGCGGGGAGAACTGTGAGCGGAGGCACAGCCGCGACCTGAGGCGAGGCCACCTCGCCTGAGAACCAGGGACGTGGCTTTAACTGGAAATGTAACTACATACTGAGACAACCAACCGAAGTGATTCTCCTAGTGAAGTCAGGGTGGCTTTTCGAGAGCCCTGCCTTGGTTGGGTGTGATTTACTGCGCTCTGGTACAGCTGTGCTTGGGCAGAACTCCGCGGCCAGGTCAGGGTGGATAATCTAAGGATTCCTGCTGGGTGACGACTTGAGTGAATCTAAATGTGAACATTATTGCTGTGGAACAGATGTATCAGAGGCTGGATAATAGCAACCTTGTTAAAATGTAAAGAGGCAGGTGCTGGAGAACGAGGTTGGCTCATCTATCACGTTTTGTGAGCTTAAATTCCTAGTCTGTAACTAGCTCTAGGGTGATTTCTTTTTTTCCCTCCTTTTGGTTTCTTTCTCTCTCTCTCATCATTTATAAGGTTTTTTGCCTGTGTTGGCAAAGAATGCAGATAAACCTTACAACGGGGGATTGAAGCACATGGACTAATGTGCTTTGTGATTTGTCAGGTGGGGAATACAGAGATTTTGCCACTTCCATTTCTTAGGTGCAAAGAGCAGAGAACAGCAATTCCAAGTAGATTTTCTTTTCCTCCCTGTTTTGGGCTGTGTTTGATTCTTCTCACATAGACACATGGTTATTTTTCTGGGTGATTTGTTTTTTTTCTACTGAATTCCAGGGATTGTATCCTGCAGTCTGTAATTATTTTGTGTCTTTTATATCATCCAAGATCTTGGAGCAGAAAATGGGGCAATGTGCCAGGGAAATTTCCAGTGGCCTTACACTGGAGGAGGCAGCTTCTCCACTTCCTATGCTGGCTGCGTTGCCGCCTGTATCGGGAAGCCCTGAGCCGCTGTGGCTGCGGAGGGAACGGCAACGACTGTCGTCGTGTCCCACTGAACGGGACACAGTGTGAATCGGTATCTCCCGTGCTGCTCCGTGCCTTGAGGGAAGGAAGACTAATTCAACAGGCGCTTTAAACTATTTTTTCTGTTGCTTCTTGTAACACTCAGTGTGCTGCCTGACAGGATTTTGGCAGCCAGGAACCGCTGACATTCCCAGGAGTGGGGAAAGGAGTGCTCCCTTAAGATGCGTGGACACTATCAACTTTCAGCAGTCGCAGGATCTCAGGCACCCAAAGCTGCTGGTGCCATCCGTCTTCATTTCAATAATTGGTTTTTGAATGTATCTTGTTAAAGCTATAGCAAGACATTATATAGCTGTTAATAGTGTCTAGGATTTTATATACTTGGTACTCTAGGAGACTATGAAATGTATAGCATCTCTAGGGGGGTTTCTTTTTCTCTCTCTCTTTTTTGTGTGTGATATACAGATTACGTAGGAAGTGAAAATCTCTTTTCAGCTGTTTTCCCAAATTTTAAATAGGTTTGGAAGCTTCCGATGAAGTCATCAGTCACCAAGTTACTGCACATAGACATATCCTAAGTGTAACAGGTTTCAGATTTCTGGCTAAATGCCTTTTTTGCTTGTGTCAGAAAAGCCCACAAACTACAGACAGCTGGAGCAAAGCAGAAGTCCTCATTCTGCAGAGATGCCTTTGCAGTGTGTGGCACAGGGAGCCCAGTTGTTGCATTGCCTGCTAGCTGCGTGTGTCCGTGCACTGTTGTGGAGGCGGTACACAATATTAGGGATGTTATGAAATTTAAATTGCCTTATTTACTACTTTTTTTACAGTCATAGAGGAGTTTAGATTTAAGGAAGCTATTTTTAAGTGCTTGAATACATTTTTCATACACAACAGGAAATATTTAAAATATGTAATGATGCTGCAAGATACAGTGAAAGCAAGGGAAATAACGATACTTAAACTTTAATGAACAAGAGTGCTAACAAACTTCATTTCTGTATTATCCTGTCCGTATAGGTTTTCTTTTTTAAAGGAAAAGCTCTTCTCTAAATACATCTTGTGGCTGTGAGGCCTAGACATTCCTGGGCCTAAATTAGCCCTGTAGTTGCCTGAGGTTTCGTGTATAGCTAATGGAGACAGGTAGAGGCCTCTGGAGGATGCCCATGAACGGAGAGGTGCTGAACTGACCGCCGGCATCGCTGTTTGGGGTCTGCCACCTCCTGCATGGTCCGTGCTGAGCAGGAGGAATCTAGGTCATGAGATTCCCACTGGGAAATGAGGAGTCAGGAGATATCAGCTACCCAGTAGGGAAACTTCCTTTTCCCTAAAGGAAGGAAACAGCTTTGTGTTCCTTCCTCATCCTCTGCTTGAGCAAATTAGCAACGCAAATGCCTGGACTGGCTTTAGAAGAAAAAGGATCAAGTGTTAGGAAAGTGTTCTGCTTTTAACTGTAAACAGGAAAGCAGAAAGTATAATTAATACTTTAATGCTTACAGAAAAACAGGAGGTATTCTGCAAGCAAGATGTCAATTAGATGTAAAGTAATATTTTATGAATATCTCCCATATGATTTAAGTGATCTTTAATGATCATTTTATGTCAGGGATATGATTACAGATTGCTGGATTAATTACATAAGATATTACTGTGGAATATATCTTCAGTGATAAAAGCATATCAGGATATTCATCTTACTGAAAATGTGATAAAATAAACACCTCTTTGGAGTTTCATGGTTTGCTTTTAAAATTCAGCCATGTGTAAAGCAATTTATATCAATTGTGTATTTTACAAAATCTCTGCTTTTAGTTTCTGACAATATAGTTGCTAATTTAATTGTCCTTATCTGTGTAAAATTACTTAATTGCTAAGGAGAATCTTCAGCCCACCTGAAGAAGTTTATTACCCATATATGCACGTTAAATATTTTTGTTCTGTATAGAACAGAGCAAATTCTCATTTCTAAACTGTTTCTCATCGGAGTCTTCACTGACTGTTGCTCTGCTTCACTATTTGAAATATGTTTACAGCAAACTTAGGAAATGTATTTTCCTCTTTTCCTTTTCATCATATAATAAAAAAAAATATCTGAGTGTCATGCTGATAACCTTCAGGGCAAAGGGATTTCTTCTCTGCCAGAATAATGGAGATGTGTGTCCAGGGCTTTCCTGGAGCAAGCTGGAAACCTTAAGAAGGGCAGAGGTGAACCGTACTACCAGGCAAGCTTACTTGGCAGGTTGAGTTCACTAAAATAGTATATAAGTCAAGTTATGACTTGTAACTTTGAATTTTGATCATGGAAAGGTACATTTCTCTGTAGTTTTACATTTTTACATAATTGTGTGCCTGTACTGCAAATATGTTCCTGAAGTGTGCCATTTGCAGCAGCAGTGCCCCATTGTAGTTCCCTGCTGTTTATAATATATGCTTAAAGCAAAAATAGATAAAGCTTCTATAAACCTCGTACTTCTCTTCAGTGGATGTGATGACTTTAATATTGACATCTGTCCCTATATTCTAATGGGGTGTGTGTGTATCTACATAGAGAAGTAGAGAGAGATACAGTGAAAACTGAAGTAATTATAAGGGCAGCTACTGTAACCATGCTCTAAATTCTCTCTTTTGAGTCATGGTTTTGCATTTGGGTATCATAGTGACTTTTTGATGAAAGAACAGTGACTTCATCTTTTTTGACTCTATTGATTTCAAAACAATGAGAAAACAGCAGGTTCCAAGAACAGGTATCGTGTATAACCACACAGTTGAGGACCAAATTAATATAGTTCTTCTTTTGTTAGAATATGCAGCGTGTGCCTTGGCACTGGAAGCTAGAGAGTATTGCATAAATGTGTCTTGAAGAGTAGGAGAAGTGAGTCCTTTCATATAGCAGTGGGTTGTATGATCGGCTATAATGTATGAATGCCAAGAGCATCAAATACTTGCTTGTTACTGGATGGGTTGGTTGAAAATTTTTTTAAAAAACAAGAAGTCTGTGAATATTATTTGGAAGGCTGGGGCCATGGGGCCGTTAGTGGAGCAGTGGGTAGCTCCTGCTTCAAAGGAATTCGCTGGTATTCAACCTAGCCTACCAGAAACTTAATTAAAAGTGAGAGCTTGTTTTATTCCTTCAAGATCTCAAATCCAAAGAGAAAAAAATACACTCAAAGGGATCTGATGGGATATGCTGCTATGCCTGTCACAGAAATGTCTGGTTTTGATGTCTTTCCTGGAATGTGAAATTCGTTCCTGCACCACCCTCCGGCTTCTGAACTCTTAACCCATTCTTTGGGCCTCAGATTATTTGAACAAATGACCCATATCTCTCTTGTGGTCCTTCTTACAAGATTGATAGCACTGAAGATTTTTTCCCCTTTGTCTTGGTTTTATTTCATCTGAGAATATAGATTTCTGATGATGTCTAAAAGGTTAACCATGTTTTAGGTTTAAAGTGGGGTCTTTTTCATGAAGTTCTCTGAGGGGAATAGTCCTACACATATAAGATTGCCTATCTCAAATCAGCACTGCAGCTGGAGTGCCTTGTTGCTTCATCCCTGGGCATGCCTTGGCTGTTCCATCAAATGGAGACTGGAGCAAAACTTCAGCTGTGGGAGTGAGAAGTCACCACGGGGTGGCTGTGCTACCCAGTTCTGGGGTTGTTGGAATTAGATGGGTGAAAGAGAAGGAAAGGAAGGTCCCCAAGTGTGCTGTGCATAGTGTCTTGCTGACTTCCAGTTCCTCCGAGCTGAAATGGAGAGCACGATGCTAAGGTTGCTCTTTATGTTACTGCTGTCCATTGGGAACAAGGTGTTTAAAGCTTTCACTGTATGTTTAGCCAGTGGATCTTAGGACATCTTGGGGACCTAGACTTTTCAGGAGATGAGAGAACTTTCTGTATCTGCGTGCCACAGAGCACATGGGAAATGTGGGGTGTTGGGATGAGGCTGGGTTAAAGGAAGGCCCTGCTCCAGCAAAGCTGTTTTGGGAACCTCTCTGCCCAGAGAGGTTGTGGAGTCTCCTTCTCTGGAGATCTTCAAGACCCGCTTGGATGCAGCCCTGTGCCACGTGCTCTAGGTGGCCCTGCGTGTGCAGGGGGGTTGGACTAGATGACCTCTAGAGGTCCCTTCCAACCTTAGGCATTCTATGATTCTATGAATGAAAGCATGGCGCAGGCATGGTGAAAGAAGCCTCCTGACAGAAGTTGAAGGCAAATGCCCTTTGAAGGGAGCAGAGATGGTCTTGTCAGTGAGTGGTCTCATCAGCTTAACTAGCCCCACCAAGAAAGAGCTCCAGGGAGAGTGGGGGTGCTGCAAAGGCGGGATGGCAGGAGCAGGTGGCCGAGGTGGCTGTGGGAGGCCGTGCGGTCGAGCTCCTGAGAGCTGTCCCCTGGGCAGTGTCACCGCTGGCAGCTCTGCGAGCTGGGATGAGGCATTATTGACAGAGTATCTGTGGGGCTGAGTCTTTGGCTTATTCAGAGGCTTATATTTTGGTGCTTTTTTAATTCAGTATTGCTGCTTTTCCTTGTAATACATCTACTGTTTTAGCCCAGGCTTGTGAGACGGAAAGAATGTCCTACTGACTATGCTCAAATAGTATTTTGTTTTATTTTTTTTTTCCCAAACATTTATATGAGGAATCAAACCACTGATGTGTATTCATATAAGAAAGACACCTTAAATATTTTCATCCTTCCCCCTTTTTTGCTTGCAACATTACTTTATATGAGAATTGTAGGATTTGGCACCAGACATTTAACTCTGAAGGACTGGGTCTATTTTGGTTATTTTTTAAGAAGAGACATTGGCAGTATTAAGCCAAGTGTTATGTGAAGACAGGCTAGTTACAGTCAGTCCATATAAACAAAAGAAGCTCATATATGAAGTGGTATGTCATATTATGTGGAAGTGGAGAATCAGACCTGTATGCTCACTAGGCACTATGGGATTTATTAGGTATTATGTATTTATCCCTTAATGTTATTCTGCAGATAGGCAATAGCTGAGAACTCCCACTTGTCCTATTTCCTAAATACCTTAAGTATTTCCCCTTCAGCTATCTTCAGAAAAACTTAGCTGTTGTGAAATATGATAGAGTCCCAGTGCTGGGAAATGAAGAACTCCTTTTAGCTACAAAATTGGTTCAGCAAAGGGTCGTGGTGGAGACAGATCCTCAGTTGAGGACGGTTTGGGAAGCCGCCGCTGCCCCGGGAGGGTGCCAGCTCCCAAGCCTGCTGACCTGCTCATGTTCCCATGAGGTTGTCAAGATGGGGCCAGGCAACCCTAATTGTGTAGGGCTTTTTGTGAGTCTGATCATTTTTAAAATCCACTTGTACCATTTTCCTTGTCCTTGTTAGTTTATTTAATGTCTGTGTGAGAGCGTTTGTGCTTACATTACACAAACATGTCTGTTTTTCTGTGAATACCAAAGTGGTGACCAGGGCAAAGAATTCTAGGAATAGAGGCCAAACGAGCCACGTGTGCAGGTTGAATCACTGCTTCATTACAACTCAGGGATTTTTTTTGATTGCTGGAGGTATCAGCTTTTTTACAGGTAGTGCTCAGCTGGATGCTCAGGTGTATCCCCAAATACTAACCTTATTTTGAGTCCAAGCTGCAAAGTAACACCAATTTTTCAAATAAATATTTCCCACTTTTTATTTGTCTATAAGGTGTGTTGGTGTTTTAAAAAAATAAATATGGTACTTCAGGAAGCAGGGAACCTTTGTGCTCTATAGATTAAGTGGTTGTATATTTGGAACTTGATGTAGTCTGCCTTTCTATCCTGTATGGAAGCAAATAAAAACTGTTGTTCCACAGCAAGTTGTTACAGCAAGAGGTGAAAAGCCTTGTTTGTTAAATCGATCCATGAGGAAAGGTATCATAGGAATATCAATACCCATCTGGAGTTTTTACTTATGTACTGTTTAAAAGTGAATGAAAGGAATGGGGTAACATGAAGTTCTGTGGTTAAATATGCTTGATATATGAACTAAAAGTTCCTGTTACAGTTGTTCTTTCTAAGTAGTCATCAGTGCTAGATGAAAAATGCAACCATGGACCGTTTCTTACCGCAGGCGCCCCTGGGCTTTCCTCTGCATTAGTGCTGAGGGGCTGCTCAAAGCCCAGGCTGGAGTTCAGAGGTCTGTCCCCTCCGTGACTGGACTTCAGAACCCCTAAAAATGCTGGGATTTTGACTTGGCCTCAGCAATTTCATTCCTACAGGTTTATTGGTGGAAATGCATCAACTGGAGATTTTTTTTTCCTTTAACAAATACTCTTCTAATGTCAGGGCACAAGAGGATTTCTTTTAAAGAAATTTATTGCTGAAATAAAGGAAGAAAATGAAATTCCTCCGGCTGCTGCTTAAGACTTATGGACAAAGAACACCCGGACAATAATTACTTTTAAAGCCTCCCTGGAAAAGAGAAAATCTTTTGTTATTAACCAAACTGCCTTTAAAACTAGAGGCTCGTGCAAGGCCTGCACAATTATTTTGTGTCCTTGCCTGTGTTGCCTTAGCATTTTAATTTTGTGTCTATGTTTGCCACGTCCATATAGCAGTTCTCTTTTCCTCTCGTTCCTTCGTAATGCGTGTTTAGGTGCACAGGCCACACTGTGGTTGTGTCGCAGCACTAAGGTTGTGTTGCAGCCTCTGCTGTTGCAAGTACTGCTAAATTTGTTTAGTTTTTCATTTATTATGTTTTATTATAATATTGCATAGAGATCTTTATACGTATCTATGTATGTATATTCTTTATGTGCATATGTACACATATATATTTGTGTTTATGTAAGTGTTGGTCATTTACACTTGAATCTTATGACTTTTCCAGGATGATCAGTGCTTCCTTTGCAGTGACTAGATTTCTTTTCTGCTAGATTGCAGTCATTCTGCACTCTTTTTGGTAATATTTCCCAGAGATGGGGTTTAAGCAAGGAAAAGGAGCAAATCTAGATTCAGACGTTGATTTTGGACTCTCTCTAGAGGTTCAGAACAAATCCCTGAAGGTAGTGACTCACTTGAAGGTAATGAATATTTGGATATGAGTCACTGCTAGGAACCTGTATTCTGTCATCATTAAATAGAAAATTTTAGAGAGTGCTTCCCATTTCCCTGTGAGATACCACTATTTCTGCAGCACAGCCAGTAAACACCAAGCAGCACCAGCTCATAATGCACCTTTTCATTCAGGTAGAGCCATGCATGTTGTGTTGCTTTGCACTGAGACCTCAGATTCTCCTTACACTGTTGTAACTTTTTATAAATGTGCAAACTTGTTTCATCCTACACAGTCCTGGCTTCTCATCTGTTTCCTTCATGAAACTCTGGACCATTTAGAAAGACCAACTGTTTCAGTGTTCATGTAAATTAAGTTGAACAAACCAAAAAAAAAGTCTTTCAAGGGTGAAGAAAAATAATTCAAGTGACATTAGAAATAAGTGACTCATGAAGTATTCCCTGGCTTACTGGTGAAATATATCTTTTTTTGAAGGGCATATGTGTACACAAGGATGTGAGATGAACCTAAATTTGGAGTGTCATATAAGACCCTCAGCAGTGTTGTCAATTCTGTGTGGTCAGAAGCGATGAACAAGCTTGGCTCAATCTGTTGGGATTTCTTGTCATTGGTCTCCTACCATCTGTGTCTTTAGGATCCACATTTTGAAACTTTTACTCCAGTCATGAAAAACAAACATTTCTGTTTGTCATGTTGGGAAAAACAGGGGCTTTTTTTGGCTAATCAAAAAAGCGCAGTTAGGAGCAAAGCAAATATCACACCGAGTTTAAATTGTCTCTTTTAAACTGCTTTTAACTCGGAATAGCAAAATTTAGGCTAATCAGTAATAATGCGACTGAAGCTGTGTAACACATTGAAATTACTGACTGCTGGAGATGCAACTGCTTTCGAGAACACAAGTGTGAAATTAGGAATGCATAAAGTTTAAACATGCAGGAAATTAGACTTGGGTCAAGCAACTGGATTTGTGCTGCTGGATTCCCTGTAAACTTTGCCAGGTATCCTAAGGGTTTTGTGTAGTTTGAGCTAATAGTTGAATCTGGGCCTAATTTTTATTTTCCTGAAATCATCTGGCAGGTCTGATGTTCCAGCTACAGCTGATGCTACAGCTCCCTGCAGCAGTTGGTGAATCACATATAAATAAAGCTCGGAATCCCAAAACCAGAAAAACAGTGTAAAGGAAGGAGAATATTTTTAGGTGCAGTCACTTGTGTAGTATAATATTTATATGTGCAGAGGTATTTCCAAATACCGACTTAAAAATACATACTTTATATAAATATATACTGGGCATGTTCTTTCCTCTTAAGAGGACAAAATCATGTTTAAAATGAATTAGTTTTTAAAGACAAATGACTCTTTATGTTACATTGTCCAGTAGACCATTGTGTAATAATACTTCGTGTGTTAGTAAAATGAACATGTATGAAGAGAATTGTTTCTCGGTGTTTTCTAATAATTTTATACATCAGTACTTGAATATACTTGCACCTGAATACGGAATGGGAAATGATAGAAAGGAAAACTTTCAACTCACCTGAGTGTTTTCTAATTAGTTCTGTCTTTTGATTCTTTAAATAAAAGAAGTAATGTTTGGAAATTTTAGCTGCATTTTATGTTTGTGCTGGGTGCTAAGCTGCTGTATTCTAAGGCTGGACTAAGCATAGGCAAGTGTCTGTGGACTCCTATATTAATAAGCTTAATATTAGATTTTATATAATCTGTTTTTATGGAAATATTGCAACTGGAGCAGTCTATTGACAATATCCCTCTAAATCTCCTCTGTAGTTCCCTACTGATCTATGTAATGTATAGGAAAGACCTGGACCTGCAAGGGCTTGCTCAGGTTGTGTTCTTTACTGTGCCCCCTCTTCCCATTTGTGCCATATGCCCTGGGAGCAGGCAGTGGCTTTATTTATTTCTGTAATTATAAAATCACAATTTACTCATGTACATCAGCAAATGTGTGTTCCACTGCTATGAAAAGAATAAAACCTCATTTTTCATGCCTTCCTTGGCATAAGATGATTTAGTTGAAGCTATATATATAATATATATATATGAAATCTTCTGCCCATTAAACCCATTTGTCCATAATTTGCTACCCACCAAAGCCAGTTATTTGCTTGCCCTTCCCGTACCGCACTGGCTGGTTTGAATTTCACGTCTAAATGAATTTCTGAGCAGTGGTTTGTTGCATTCTGGCTTTAAGGCTTAATGAGAATGTAATGCATCCAGTGCGAGGTTCCCGTTTGATCCTGCAGTCGTAGGAAGCAGGCCAATAGATTGCACTAACAGTTAACAATTGTTCCTGCACTTGTTTCCTGCATCCTGACTGGGAACTGCTGTCTGAGCCGGCCTGAGTGCGGGGCGCGTGGTGGGTTGCGCTACCTCGCTCGTGCAGGGCTGGTGAGGAGGAGGCCGTGCGGCCAGCCCGGCTGTGCGGGAGCTGCCGGCGGAGCGGCCGGTGCTGCTCCCTTCAGCAGGCTGCTTTCCCGGGAGCCCCCTCCCGGGAGCTGCTCCGCAGGCGTCGCGACGCCCATCCCGCGGCGGGCTCCGTCCCCTTGGCTTCTGCGGTCCCGTGTGAGTTAATAAACCAGAGCACTGTGCTTGGGCTGATGGTTTTCTCTCCCTATGGATCATTTTGTGAAAGTAAGAGATCTCCTTTAACATCACTGATCTCTCTTCTGGCCTCCCTGAATTCGTTGCCAAACCTGAGGCCTTTTGTTCTTTCTGAGGCGTTAGAGTGAATGATCTGTCCTGCCAGAGTGGGCTGAAATGAATATGCTTCCTTTAGGAAAATTGAAATATTGAAGTAAACTTTAAAGAAACCACAGAATCCCTTTTCAATATTTAACTTAAACCTTGACTTTTTTTTTCCTTTTCCTTCTCAGTTCTCTTGGTCTGACTCAAAATTGAGGGATGAGAAGGGGCAGTGCTGCGGCTGGGAGGGGGCTCTGCTTGCTTGGCCTGTGGCCAGTTCCAGGAAGCAGCCAAAGCCCAGGACCTGCAGAGGTGCTAAAGACCCCAGCTCCAAGCCTGGGGATTGCAGCTAGGAAAAGCTGCTCATCTGAAAAGGGAACAGGGAGTATATCCTAAAGCATTAAGACGATGATGTAATATATGTGATGAGATAGGAAGCAATTTGGACATTTTTAAAAAAGTCTGGATGTTCTGGGGTGTTGCTTTTTTGTTGTTTTGTTTTGTTTTGTTTTCCAGTTGAATGGGACCTAACAAATCTGCAGCATGTGGGAGCTGCAGATTCCCACCAGCAGTGGGAATGCTGCAAGGTGTAGGGATGTGCAGTTTGTGTAGCAAGTGTTACTGGTTTTAAAGTGTCCTTGTGCTTTAGCAGCTTGCTTTTATTTGTTGTTGTTTCCCCCTAGTGAGGCAATGCCCCGAGTTGGCTGGTGACAGAAGGACATGAAACCAGAGGGTATTGAGGTGCTCTGGAGGTGGCAGTAGATCCCTTAAGAAGCAGTAGGCAGTGGGGGACTGCAACTTTCCCACAAAGTTTCTGCCATTAAGATGTTTGGAGGCTGTCTGGAGCTGCATCCCGATGGGCTGTGTTGATTTGATCGTGGGAACCTGCATTCCTTGGAAGCAGTTCTGGTATCGTGAGTGATCCTGGCTGCACCAGCATTCGGACACCTCCCTGCAACAGCACAACCAGCTTCATTTACTTGAGGAAGGTTTGGCTGTTTGAGCACGTGCTCCTTCTCTGCCTTTCCCTACCTTATTTTACTTCTGAAATAGAACTCAGTAAGGCCCTCTTTTTTTTTTTTTTCTTTTACAAGAAATCTTTTGTGACAAAATGTGCAGGGGACTTAACTGACTTCTCCCAACATGCAAGCATTAGCACCTGGAAGTCGGTGTGTTGGAAGAATCCAGATACGTACAGAGAGGAGAGCTGCTCTCAGCTGCACTGAATTATACAGCTGTGCTCAGGACAATATAATTCTGCCTCTTTTTTAAACTTATGGAAACTATTTAATTAAGAGCAAAGGAAATTTTCCAGTGTATTTGAATTAACCCACATGAATGGTACACTCAGTGCAGCAATTTCAGCAAGTTAAAGAGCTGGGGTTGTTCTTCTTGTGCAATGAATTTTCCTAGGATCACATATGGCAGAGCTGCGTCTTGCAGACAAGGTGTAGCATAGTCTGTGGGCTCTTACAGCTACAAGACATAGTCTTATCATTTGTCTTCTCTTCCTATTTCTATCATTGTGTATTCTTTTTTTAATGTAATGCTTGTAGTCTTTTAGGGGAATTTAAGATCAGATGATGTGATTGCTGGCTGTGAATAATTAGCAATAGATGAGCTCCTTTCTTTGAAGCCTTTTGGGTGTTTGAATCACTGGGGTAGTGTCATGCTGTCAATGTGCAATGTGCATCCTGGCTGTCGGTTTAAACAGTGGCAACATCAGGTGGGGGACACAAGACTGCAGGCAGCTCCAAGGACTGTGGAGGAGCAGCCGCAACACAGACCTTGAGTAACCGATGCTGTTTGGCTTTCTTGTCCAACAAAGAGCCTGTCTGTGTAACCTGGAGCATTAGCATCCTGCTGTGTAGGATAGTTTTTGCAGGATTTTCGTTTTTTTCAAAGATTTCAGAGTTTTTAAAAGATATTTTAAAACTGTCAGATGAAGACATCAACCAGCTGTTGTGCATACTACTCTTTGCACGGAATATTGGCTTAAAGGAAACACAGCAAACATTTTCTTTCAAAAGACTTTTATGTATGGAGTAACGAATTCATGTTTCCTTTGCACTGAGTGTGTTTTTTATTTTAAAATTACTTCTAAAGGTTACTAATTAGCCTGCAAAAAATCTGCTAAGAAAGAGACCTATCCCAGGATATAACTCTGAAAAATGAAGACTAACCAGATAAGAGCAAAATGCACAAACTATTTTGCCTTGAAATTTGGGAGATAAAATGGGTAGATAACCTTCTAGTTAAAGCAAAAGTCTTGGGAATAGTTCTATTTGGTGCATGTATGAAGAAGTTATTTGATGAGTGTTCCCTAAGCACCTACAAAGGATGTTGGTGGCCAGTTTTGTGTATTTTAGGAACCATGTGTCCTCAAGGTCAGTCATGGCTGTGATATTAAGTGGTTCTCTGGCCTGGGCAAAGAGAGCTCATCAATGATGGCCAAATTGGCACATTAAAACTGCATTTCTCTTATCTCATGCAATGTGCTCGCTATTTTTGCAACTCTATCATTCTGGGCACTGCTGCTCTTGGTATCTGTATAGACTCCACTTAGGGCTACTCAAGACATTCTCTCCATCTTTCAGAGAATATTTTTGACTGGTGAAACTCAATATGAAACCCTCATAAGGATCAGATTTGTTAGAAAAGAATTGCTAAAAAGATACAAGCTGTTTCACAAGGTTTCAGGTCCAAAGGAATCCCTTCAAATCTAATTCTAGTTTTCTTAACAGATAATTTTGTTATGCTCAGATACTTCTTTGGTCAGACTAAAGAATTTTTGTCCTCTGTAGGCTAAATTGTTTGTGCTAGAGAATAGGATAGATGAAGAAACCTTCAGTACTTAATACTATTGGAAGGGTAGGAAATTATTAGATCTGACTATGTGATGCCATTGAAAAAGAAAGAGTTCATAGTGTCATTTTTCCACTTACATCCTTTGCTTGTGCTTAATCCCTGATGCCATGGAAGAAGATAAATACAGTTCCTTGTTCTTCTGCCTTCAGAGTAAGTATAGATGGCAGTACAGGAGGGAGAAGTTGTTGTTTCTGACCTTGGTGGGCGATTTGGGAAACCCTGAAAGATGAGATTTCATTAAAATGATTTTCTTAATGGAGAACAGAAGCCATTCTGAGTCTTCTGGGGGAGAGGCAAGAAACAGTGTTTTTCTATGACCCGTGAAGGAAAAGAGATGAGCAGACAGCTCTTCTGCAATCTGGTCGCTTCACAGCACCCCTGCCCCCGAAAGTCAAACTGTTTTCTTGCCCACACCAGCAAAGCATGTTGACTGTTGAGAATATCTCCAAGAATCTGGAAGAAAAATATGGAGAAAGATATTTGTTCTAGAAGGATAGGATAGTTTTCCTTTAAAGGCTTAAAGCTTAAAGCAATGCTGAGTCCCCTGGTAAGATATTCCAATTTGATTTTCCCAGCTGTGAAGGTAATCAAAAGCTTCTTTCAAGGTTTAACTTGCTAATGAGATCCAGTGCCTGGAAGTTAGTTACGCCATTGTCTGCATGATTAACTGTTTCCCTCCTGCTATCAGGTAGCTTTTATGTGTGAAAACACCTGTATGTGGTGATGAAGCCAGCCCTTAACCTTCTCTTTGATGATGTGAATATGTTGAGCTGCTTAAACCTCACATCATAAATCTTGTTTTCTAGGCTTGAGTCATTTTGTGGCCCTCCTTTGAGTGCTTTCCAGCATTTCCACATGTTTCTTAAATTTTGGATGCTCTAATGGTATTCCAGCGCACAGATAATACACAAAGGTGAAGTGATTTCCATTTGCCTAACCCCTATTCATTTTTTATCTGAGAATGTCAGAGATGTTTTTCACTTAGAAATTCTGCGAAGAGCTCATCTGGAAGTCATCGTCATCCTCCTCCTTTTTTCCAGCCTCTCTTTTCCATCATCGCTTCCTCTGGAGTCCTCTCCCGAGGTTCTGAGGTGGGTGGCTACAAGGGCAGTGACCAAACGATGGTCCTCAGGCATCCATCCAGCTCTGGGATACCTACTTGTTTCTCCTTAATTCTGTAGGTTATTTAGGCTCTAAATTCCTTAAGTGGATGATTCCAGTACCATGCTGGACTTCCCATTGGTCACATAAAAACTCAATTTTTAATTGCTGTTGTGTTGCCTTGCGTTTGGCTCTGTTAAAGTAGATTTTGTTAACTTGTCTCCTTGTGATCAGCAATTCAGATGTCAAAAGTTAAATTTGTCATCTTCATTATCCAGACCTTGCTAACCTCATGAAGTGCTCTCACCTACCCCTTATACCTTTGTCTTTGATAAAAAATAACTTGATACCAAGAAGCGTTTCCTAATGGCTCCAGTAAATGAGGAGTTGTCCGTATCAAGTACATTTGGAGTATTGGGAGCATACTGCAATTTAATCCATCTGCAGTGTGCCGTGCTAATTCCACATAATCATTTTCTAATTGAGATGTCGTGTTGTACTAAGCCAAATGCCACGGAGAAATCAAGTATACTATAGCACACAATTGCCTTTGTCAACCAGACCTGTTATCTCTTCAAAAAAAAAAAAAAAAAAAAAAGACAACAGGTTTGTTCTACAAGACCAACCCTCCATTAAACTGGCTGATTGACATTAATTAGATTTTTAGCCTCTAATGCTTTGTTGATGAAATTCCAAATTAATCACTGCATTTACGGAATGCAGAACAACAGAGGTCTGTGGCCTGTCCCTTTTATCTGCCTTTAAATACTCCATCTCCTTTGGCAGTCCTCTATTCCTTTGGAATTTCCCCAGTTTTCAAAGGTTTGTTTAAAAATGAGTATTAGCAATGCAGGGAAGCGCCTCGGCATGTCCTTTGAGCACTCCGGGGTATATGTTATCCAGGCTGTGGATTCGAACACTGTTTAATTTTAGCAGATGTTGCCTAACATCCTCCTTTATCGCTTATGGCAAACTTTCTATTCTGTCCACAACTTTGCATGAGGTAATTCATCCTCCTACTTCATTCTGAATACAGAACAGAAAAATCCCTCTGAGCATTTCTGCACACTTCAGATCACCCTTTTTCACAGTTCTACTCCTTGCCTCTTGCGCAACACCAGTATCTTTTCTTCCCACTATAGCTTTTATGCAGTCATTCACTTGCCAACTATTGCCTTAAGGTTTGGAGAAATTATCCTCAAATTTTCCTCAAATTTACAGCTTTCCTGTGACATATTTGTGTTTTTTGTGCTTTTGACACATTTGTGTCTCCTGCTCGCCACTCTGTCCGTGTCACAAACGTGTGCCACCAGCTCGTGGTGCTGCAGTGGTGTCGAGGAGCTGCGTTTCTGGGTCTTACTGCGTGGTGTTGCATCCCTGGCACCTTCTGTGCCATCTCTGGAGTCCGATGCAACGTGGGGCATTCCTCTCGCCTCCTCCTCGTCCAAGAGCCGAGCAGCAGCACCTCGGTGTCTCCCAGTCTCCCAAGCCGTAAGAACAAGGCTGGGGCCGGGCTGTGAGAAACACATTAAGCAGAAATGGGGGCAGCACAGGGCAGGCTTCATGTCCTATGGGTAACATCAAGATCGGACACGTTGACCACAGTTTTCCATACATCCCTCTGGCTCTTCTGATTCCTGCCGGGAGCCCTCTGCTCCCCTGCCCGTCTCGTTAGTATTCCTGCGGATATCCGCGCATCCTCCTCTGTGCCGCGTGTTGCAGCAAAGACGGTTTTATTGTGAATACAACCACAAATGTTCTTTATGGCTTGTTTGACCCTTTTTTAATCGTTTCCCGTCCCCGAGCTGTTGGCTGCTGACAGACAGACTTTGTTTTCTCTCTGTCGATGAATGTGTGGAGACTATATAGCCGGGTGCTTCAATCGCGCGTCCAAGGCTCGTGGCTCTAATAGCAAATTGATTGATCGACTCAATGATGAAATCAGACTAAGACTTTATTAAAGTGCTTGTGGGCACCAGACAGATGAGGGGGAAAAATGGAAAACCTATTTATTTCAATTAACTCCGTGAAAACAATTCTAGGAAACAATGCCAGCCACATGGTGGGGAAACCTGCCGAATGAGGCAACATGGCTTGATTATAATATTACTTATTTTATTAAGAAGCAGTTTCTGATCTCTCAAAGGGGCTCATTTTGTATAGCATTTTTGCTGTATGGGTCTTTGCAATAGGAAACAGCTCCAGAACAGTCAGAATAATCAGAACAAATAAGATAAGAAAAATAAAATTTAAAAATAGGAGCTCTGTCTCTTGCCTCAGTCAGGGCATTTGCAGAAAGGTAGAGTAAAAGTCAGTGGTAAATCTCAGATCAGAGACGCGGAAAGGAGCTCCAAGGGACTGAGTACATGATCCTAGACCTTGCTGATTTTATCTGCCTCTTGCAGGCTGCCGTTTACACCCTCACCTGCTGCATCCTGCCCAGGAATGCCAAAAAGGTGGTTTTGTGCTGTAAATGTTTTGGAGCTCACATGAATGTCCACATGTGGACAGCTGAGGAGCTTCTCACGAGTCCTTGTGCAGCGCAAAGTGCTGCCACCGGCCGCTCGGGTGAAACCTGCTCCTGTAACTAAGGTTTATTAATGAAAATAAGCCCCAGTTCTTCCTTCTTCAGTAAAGGCTTTCATCTGTTAAAACCAACAAATCCGTGCCTGCCTGGCAGCAGGAAGAGTTGTGAAGGGCTGTAAACGTTTATTTCGCTGGCATGTCAACCTTGAAAATAAATTGAGTGGTGCCACAATGAACAGCAGCTCTTTCATGTTTAGCTGATTATTTTATTGCCTAGATTAGGCAGTCAAATCATTAGTTAAGTAACGTGCTTGTCCTCCAAACTCCAACTGCATCCTCAGATACCAAAACTTATTAGTGTTTCCTCTCCAGCTGTCAAATTTCTGTGGCCTCTTGGTGGTCTCTCCTGAGAGGCTTTATGAAGTTCACGTGCATTTTCAGTGCAGAACTTCTGTGTTGCCAGTTAAATCTTCAAAGCTGCCACAGCTAATCACATGTGATATAAAATTAAATATGGGGGCAAATACTGACCTGATGGTTTAATATTTAACTCACTGAAAAAGGTTTATTTTTAGAGCACTACAGAGTATTCCTTGCATTGCAGGAAATGGTAGGCTCTGTGGGAGAATTTGTTCTTCCTCACCGTATCTGGAGCTTGCTTGCTTGCTTGCTTGCTGGGAGAGGCAACTTACAAAATCT
Source organism: Crypturellus undulatus (assembly GCA_013389825.1). Taxonomy (NCBI): domain Eukaryota; kingdom Metazoa; phylum Chordata; class Aves; order Tinamiformes; family Tinamidae; genus Crypturellus; species Crypturellus undulatus. The sequence goes on along the minus strand of VWPW01028148.1, from coordinate 33,722 downwards.
ACCTGTACAGCAAAAAACATTTTTCTACTGAACTGTCATGAATTTTCTTTTTTTTTTTTTTCTTGAGGAGGAGAAAAAAACATTACTGAATTTTATAGCTATATTATATATTACAAGTATGAAATTGGACAATTTTTAGTGTGGAAGAGATCTCTCTTACAGAGTTTGTTTAGTTATGCTTCTGCGTACCATGAACCACGTATTGTGGCTATGAAGTAACTCACACGTTCAGTTCAGGATGACTTAGCTCAAATTGCCACAAACTGAATAGTTCTGGTTCAAGGATCTTATAAGCTCCTTCAGTCTCTGACTGCTCTCGCTCAGGATATTTATAGCTGCTACTGGAGAAGCCGGGGCAGTTTGTTCTGCAAGAACAGCAGCTTGAGACTTCTCTCCTTTTCTATGTATTTCTTAATTTATTTACTTGCTTGTTCTCTCTAGCTTTTTCCACTTCGGAGTGGAAAAAAACTATTGATACTGTTAAATAAACCAGTCACACAATCCTGATTTCTGTTAAATAAGGCTGCAAAAGGATGTTCGCAAATGTGAAGAAGCTGAAACAGAAACGTGGGCAATCAACCCAAATGGGTCTGTGTATCTGCAGGGAGATGACGCTTCTCTTTGTAGCATTGCCTATTTGCCATGCACTAAAATTGATCAGATGATAAAAAGTTGCAGCAGTCAGACATATCGTGTACTTATCAATCACAGGCATCAAGGGCAAGGTAAAATTTCATTTATAGACGAGAGAACTGGCCAGGGCATTTGTTGAAATTCTTTTACCTGATTTAAAGTGGAATACATGCCTGGGGATCCTGCAGATGAAGGGCCTTAAACATGGGACTGAATATTTATTTTTATAGTTAAAAACCTGATATGAATATTTAATATATGGAATAGCATTCAAAATGCATTAGTAGTTACTAATTACTGTAATGTGAATATTTGAAGTGGTGGTCTGATTAACATTTGAGAATAAGTCGCAGTGATGGGCTCAGGTTCAAGGGGGCGCGTAGCAGAGGCTGCAGAGCCTCAGGCACAGGGGGGTGGTGGGAAACCTCTTCCTGAGACACTTTCTTCAGGAGAAAATCTGGATTTTCCATCTGAAAACTAAGTCTTGTCAGATTTTCCTCTCATTTCATTTGTCTGAGGTTTGGTTTTGCTGAAGGGAGTCAGCTGCTCGTTGCAGTTCTCCCTGAAGAGAGCCTTGTCCCTTCTCAGCATCCAAAATGCCATGTCCCTGTGGGAAAGTTGCTGTATTTGGCTATAATATATATATTATAATTTTTATAATATCAAAATAATATTTTAGGCAGCTGCTTAGCTTTTTTGTGATGGATTTTTGCAACTGAGGATGCTGACTTATGCTCCCGTAGCATCCTTTTGACTGCTGAGACTGGGGAAGAACTTAGCATTCCATTTTTTCCAAGCGTTGTTGGGTCACTGAGAATCCCCATGAACAGGTAAAGCACCTGCCAAACCCACACGGCTGTTTGGGCTGCGGATGTGTCTAAGGCAGCAACAGTGGGAACAGAGAAACACTCCTCTGTGCTTCTGATCCTGGCCGGAGCAAGTCGTTGCCCTCAGTATGCCTTCTGCAGCTCTGTGCTTTTGTGCCTGCTTATTTAGGCATTATTGTATAACAGTGTTTGCATATTTTTATGTAAATAAGCGTGCTCATTAAAACAACAGAAATTTTCCCTCCTGTTAGTTTTCTGATGCTGCCTTCCTTTATTTCTCTCTTCCTCCATTAACAAAAAGAAAGTCGTATTCTCAAAATTCAGATCTTAAAGATGAAGGTGGTATCTTACCACTGCACATTATCATTATGAATATCCATATATAAAAATTGATATGCATAGAGATAGATCTGCTTTTTCATGGTGACTATGTCCTTCTGATGTTCCAGAATAATCACTGAGACCTATGAGTTAAAAAAGAAATACAAGTAAAGATGAAAATAAGAAGACAAAATTGTCCTTTGATATGTTACAAATATGAGGTTTATATCTGGAAAATTACTGCCTGCTAAGGCCTCCTACTGATTCAACTAATCTTTTTAAATTGACGCTTCACTCTACTGAAATCCAGGAATAGGCTGTCTTCTGAAGACAACCTGGGAGTTGCTCCTGTTTTTCTCTGCTTTTTCAGCAATTTTTCTTCCACCTCTTCCCCTTCACATGAAACTTACTTATAATGGAAACAAAATGGCCAACATACTATACGTATCTGTTTTTTTTTTTTTTTTAATGTAACTCTGTGAAATAAGTTAAATTTGAACAAACTTATTGTTAAATTCATGTATTTTTCTATTAGCTCCATGTCAACAACTTGCATATGAGCTTCCTATCTAGCTGAGTTTCAGGCAGTAATTTTTTTTGATGTTAGGTTTGTGGGTTGGAAAGATGTGAAAGCTATAGGGTGTGCATGTGTAATCCTTATTAAAATGCAAATGGGACCCAGAATAAGCACAAATTTGTGAATGTGGACTGGGCAGAATTGTGAAGTGCAGATGCTTGTGGGCAGCCAGAGCTCTGCATTTCGGTTCCTAGTAACTCTGATTTCTTGGAAGTCTTGTAGCATAGTTTTGAATGCTTTAGTTTACAAAAGAAATTTAGTTGCTATATAATTCAATTGATAAGGGGATCAGCATTCCTTTTTCGGTAGTATCCTAGTAATAGTAAATAGACTTTACAAAAATAAAACCCACCTTCCAGTACCTTGCACGATATGCATGTAAGTGGGCGTGATTGATTCCCTTTTCTTGTATTGTCTAAAGTTTAAGCAAACTCATGTTGAGGTAAGCAAAGCATTTAATGGAAAATGTTGGATGTTGAGGTATAGCTAAGACAAAGAGGAGGTTTTATTCCTATTGTCCAAATGTTGTCTGGATGCAAAATAATATCCATGGAGCAAATATGTTGCCACAAAAGGAGTAAGAAATTTCACGCTCAGGAGATGAATCTTTCTCCAACAGAGTCACTTAGCCATATATACAGAGTTACTTTGGTAGAAGGTGATACTAAATACTTGTAGGGGTGATTGCACACCTGGCACTTTGGGCAGTGGAAGGTGTTGGGAGTTCTCAGCTATTTTTCTTGACCGTACTCTTGTCCACTATATCAAAATAACATCACTGTTATCCTTATGACACGGTCCCTGAACAGCGCTGGGAACTGGATTATAGTGCAGAAACTGAGATGGGTGCACGTTGTGTCAGCTGTGTGCGAGATAGTTACAGTCTTTGCATCATACCCAGTTTTGTAGGAAGCTTGTAGGGCTTTTATACAGAAGATCTTCAGAACTACGACAGAGCAGTTGTAAGTGATTTAAGAAACCTAAAAAAAAAGTTCCAAGCGAGGCTTCCGAAGTCCCGTGGCCCTCGCTAGCAGCTGATGCAGGAAGCAGCGTGAGGACAAGCTCGGGCTGTGCTGTCCCTGGGGGAGCTGCTGCCGCGGGCAGCCGGCACCGCAGGGGCTGGCAGCAGGACTGCGGTAGCGTCCGCAGAGCCGGGATCCTCCTTGACGGCCGCAGAAAAGACCAGCGAAGGGCTGGCGAGGTGGGAGTCCGTCCCGGGCACTGCAGGGCTGCACCGTAGGCACAGGGCGTCATTGCGCTGTCGTTTGGAGAGCTGTCCACCTTCTGTCACCTGCTTTCTTACCAGCTCCTTTTTGTGCGTACAGATTAACCTGTGCTGCCTCTATGAAACCTCGTTTTTTCAAGAGGAGGTATCTTTTCTTTAAAGACAAAAATCTGACTTGTGCAATGTCTGTACCTAATGCTTCATTCCCAAACATGTGAATAACTCACTTTGTAATTTGAAACTGTTTTATCTGCTTTGTGAAGCAGATGTAGTATTTTTTTCTTATAGATGAGTTTAAAGGTTTTTTTAATGTTTAAAGCTACTGCCTTATTAGGGACATGTCATATAGCTTGTTATTTGTGGACTCTACAGTGAATAAAGCAGATAGCTAGTGCAGTGCGAACATGAGAAATTCCTTGTGAGCCAGCTTATGTTTACTTAGGGGGGAAAATTCGATATACAATTGAATAACCCTGTCTAGCATGTCAGAAAAGTACATCGGAAATAGAGTGGACTCTTCTCTAAAACAATACTTTATTGGGAATAATTTTTTAGTGGATGTAATTTCTGTCAGTTAGGTCAAAATTGTGCTGACAAAGATGATGATTCCTATGCAGTAATGGTTAAATAGGCCCTGAATTTTCCTATGAGGTATTAAACCCATTTTATTTCAGGCTTTGCTCCCAGTTGTGAAATGTAAAAAGCCCTTTGGTTCTGCCAGTTTGCAATGTCCGTATTTGGCAGCTTATCCAACCTGACGTGCCTAAGTCTGTGTGCTGATTCCAGCTCTTTCTAGAAACTGTAGAAAGAGCCAAGCTATATTTTTTGCCTTGTAGCATGTCAGAGAAATAGTGATTTATTGCATTTATTTCCAACTGGAAGTGCTGTGCAAGAGTGTGGTTCTCATCATGTTTTCTTCTGGTCCAAAGCTCCCACCAAACGGGTGTGGGCTTGCTGCACACAGAGGAAATCGTTCCCATTAACTGGCGAAAGTAGCTACTTCTGTGCGAGCAATGCTGAGCAAACGCTTCTGAAATTAAATACTGAAAAGTAATAAGAATGAAAATCTCTATCGTCTTACAAGTCTCCTCTCGGAAATCCAATATTCCCGGATTCAAATGCGGAAAAGATGTTATCCAGTTATAGATGCTGTTGCTTCCTCCTGCTATCTCACTGACTGGATCTTTTTTATGTTGGGAGCAATATTTACAAGTTCAAGAAAAAGAAAACATTATGCTAGAAGGAAAGATCACCCATTTGGCTATTTTTAAATCTTGATTTTTTTTTCCTGTAGAGGTTTAAATTAATTGCAAAACAAATGTATTAAAAATACAATTGTTGTAAATGAGTCAAATGTGTACTCTTATGCTTTGCATTATTCTAAGTGATCCTATCCTATCCTATCCTATTCTTTTGGAATGACAACACATTCCTTAAGTGATAGCACTGAGTTTAAATGTAGCAGACAATGTAGTGGAGAGCTGTGCAAAGATGCTGCTCTGCTGTTTTCTCTGTGCCCGTTCTCAAGTTCTCCAGGAGCTTAGTGGGAAATAGGTTAAATAGACAAGATTTAATTTTTGGCTTTCAGATTATAAAAGCTGGTACATTAACTTACAATGTCCCTGACTATACTCTGGCACTTGATTCATGGAGCCAGAAGTATAGATAATAACAAGCTGATGTTCTGTAATAGCAATTTATTATAATAATTAGTCATGACTGTTTGATGGCACTTTTTTCTTTCCCTCCTGCAATACCATCTCATGTACTGTACCTTTTTCTCATCTCCAAGGACCTCGTTATTAATGTCTAGGCAAATGGATTTTTGATGATTTATAAGATAATCAAAGAATTTTGTACGAACCAGGAAGAAACACAGATATTCATAATAACATACTTGCAGTTCTCTGGGTTAAGCTCAGTAGGAAAAGCAACATTTTTTTCTGGAGAGTCAGTTTTAAAAGTCAATTTGTGTCTTCAGCACAAATGCTTTTTCTGCTCAAACTGAGCCCAAGAGCTGCCTGCAGGCTGCTCTGCGCCTGGGCTGAGCTGCGTGTCCGGGACGGAGCAGCCAGCGTGCGCCACAAGCCGCCGTTCCGGTTGCTCCCTCAGAAAGGATGAAAACTCCAAGGCTGCCCTCAGCTGTCTCCTTCGGTCCAGCTGCGATAAAGCTTGGGAGCTGGCAAGAAAAACAGTTTTGTGTTGCTGAAGGGAGCTTTGCAGCTTTCGCTGGATTTCTTCCTGTCCTGGTCTGCTAAGCAGAGTGGCAACTTTCTGATCAGCACGGCGGCTCCTCACAGAAAAGAAAGAAGAAAAAGAAAGCCCTAATATCCTGCCAGCTGGCCATTATGTTGGCAGTGGTGCTTTTGGTCGCACGGGCAAGGTTGAAAACTGGAATCGTAGAATCATAGAATCACAGAATGCCTCAGGTTGGAAGGGACCTCTAGAGGTCACCTAGTCCAATCCCCCTGCACACGCAGGGCCACCTAGAGCACGTAGCACAGGGCTGCATCCAAGCGGGTCTTGAAGATCTCCAGAGAAGGAGACTCCACAACCTCTCTGGGCAGCCTGTGCCAGGGCTCTGTCACCCTCACTGTCAAGAAGTTCTTCCTTAAGTTCCCATGGAACTTTTTATGCTTCAATTTGTGGCCATTTCCTCTGGTTCTGTCAGTGACCACCACTGAAAAGAGGCCAGCCCCATCCTCCTTACTTCTTCCCTTAAGTCCCTTAAGGTATTTATATACGCTGATCAGGTCCCCTCTCAGCCTTCTCTTCTCCAGGAAGAGAACTGTGTGTAGACCAGGCTGGAAGATCCCAATCTAGAATAGAGGTCCAAATTGTCTGTGTTTTTTTCTTTTTTTTCTTTTTTTTTTTTTTCGGTAGTGTATTATTTACTTCCAAAAGCCAAATTATATAATTGTGATTGAAGAAGATCACAAGATTTTAAGAATCTAAAGAAGTTAAGAACTTGCCGCTTCCTCTTTTCAGCTGCCTGTGCTACTCTTTCTCCTTTTCACTTTTTCCCATTTTGCATCCTTGCTGCTGCCTTTGGTGCTGGTAGGCTGAGAGCTCTGCAGGGAAAACTTCCTAAGTGCTTTACAAAACCTTAGTAAATTAGGCTGTGAGTTACATCAAAGTAACATTTGATCTCATTATTTAGAAAAAGTGTGGCGTGCTGCAGGACTTGATGGTGATTGCTGAATTAGGTGATTTTTCTGATGATATGGATGGATTAGCAGTTATGCATCAGGACATGAAGTTCAAGGAGAAGTACAGTAAATAGTTCAAACCAAGACAGAAAACTGCTGAACATGTTATGAAAAAAAAAGCCATTGTCCCATAAATATTTGTTCTTGACGCAGTTAATCACTCTCATAATACACACTGTAATAAGTGGATCTGACAGGTTTTATTATACAGTTACAACATTTAAAGAGAAAAAAGTCTAATTTGTTTAAGTATGAATGATCTGGATTCTCATCAACAGGAAATATGAATGTTTGTGCCTGTTAGAGCTAAACTTTGAAGACAAATGCTGTGACAGGGAGTGACAGTAGCTGACGAAGTCACAGTAGGGAGCTACTAAAATTGTTTGATTTTTGTCATTTCTATTAATTCCTGAGTTTTTCCATCAATGAGCAAACCGTGTCTTTAAGCCATTTTTTCACTCAGTGTGGACTGAATGTTTCCTTGCTTGGATTTGCAGTCAAGGCCAGATATTATAATATTTATCTATTATATAAATATTTACGTAATGTTTATATATTATATAAACTAATGATCAATCGGTACATAAAAATGCAAATAATTCTTTCCTTTGTTTCCAGTCCCCTTTGGGAAAAGATAAAACAAAAAGGTCGTCTTTAGACCTGATAGACTGGGAGGGGAGTTTTAGAGTAATTTAAGCAAAAGGTGGTAAAATACATGCATTTTCGCAGAAAACATGCCTTTCTGCGTGATGACTTTTAGACAGAAGCCGACACGTGACCTTGGTAACTGGGCAACAGCGCGTCGTGATAGATGGAAGCAGAATTTAATCCAGATACTAAGGAGAGTGTTAGTGCGTGAGTTGTCAAATTGCTTGGTTTTAGTCAGTTGTTACTCATCAGGCGCTTCGGAGGCTCTGAGGGGAGGAGGACGAGGGCAGAACGTGTTGGTGAAGCCACGACGCCTCGTGCGCGCGGGCTGAGGTGATGGCGCGGCGCCTCGTGGCGCCTTGCGTTGTCCGTGCCCATGGAGGGTGCGGATGGCCCCCCTGCACATCCGCTCGTCCATCACCTGGAGGGCTCTCGAGAAATTGCACCAGCAGGATGTGGATTGCATTTCTCATGCTCTATATAGCACAATTCCGAGTTAATTTATCATGGGCATGTATCACTTGTTAGGCTTCTTGCTGTCCAACCAGGTACTGAGCGACTTTGATAGGGCTTCCAAATCAGTTATTTTCTAGCATTGGCTTTTGAGGCCTGTGGTGCACTCACTGAAGCAGCTTCAGAAGATCTTAGTTTTCCACACATTACTGAAAGCAAAGGCAATGCTTTAGTGCAGCTGCACTACCTACTGAATGTCTTCATGGAAGAGTTAAAATAATTATGCCCAGAGCGGAGCAGAATGCTCTAATAACGGTCGCGCGGCATTTATATTCCGATTCCTCTGTTTAGCTTTCCAAGACTTACTCTACAAAGGCTATAATTGTCCACGCTTGGGCTCTGCCCAAGAGCAAGGGTTTTGTTTGTATGTGTGTCCTTTGTCTGCTTTTGTTTTTAAATTCAAGCCAAAATGGTTTAGTCATTATGTGGAGACATGAGAAAAACTAAATAAAACTATTGTCTCTGCTGTCATTATACAGAATTAGAAAAACTCAAAAAGCCTAAATAAGAAGTGATAGAAAGCTGAAATTTGGAATGGAAAATCCTTCCCTGGGAAGGACAGTGAGGTGTTTTGATCAGGTTGAACAGTAAAGAAATGGTGATTTGTTTTGTGTTGACTAATAGGCAGTGACACTCTAATGACTCTGTGTACCCTCCTGTGTAACGTTCCTAGTGAAATCTGGCTGAAGTCTGCGTGCTGCAGACTCGTGAGCCCTGCAGCACGCCAGGAAACCCGACAGTTTGGGCTTCTACTTGCTGTTCCTGATATTTTTCTTATGTACCTACCTTCTTATGTACCTACTTTTTCTCAGACAAGGACAAAAAAAATTAAGCCCTCTGCCTTCCCATTTACCTGAGTGTGGGGTGATCAGCCCAGCTGATGTAGTGCTCTCCATCCATGCCTTTTGCTCCCGATCAAGTTGCATGTCTGCTTCCTCCATCCTTGCAGATGTTACAGGAGTGGGCTCTTGAGGCCACTGTCATTGCACAGCCCACAGGACATGGACCCGTGGATCAGCCCAATCCTGTTGCTGGAGAAGCAACGTCTGCAAAGGTTGGCCAAGTGCTGGGGGACAGGAGGACATGATGACTGAAAAGACTGGAAACAACAATTACGACTGATGTTTTCTCTTCCTTTACAGAATTTCCCAAGCGTGGTGGTTTCTTAAAGTTTGCTAGGGTTAAACCCTGCTGTTCTCCTTAGCAATTTCCCTAACAGACAGAGTTTTCACCAGCATTGCCCCAAAGAAGCGGCAACACAAAAGGATACATTGCCCTGGCCTGGTAGGTGATTTCACAGTATAGAGCTTCAGTTTTGGGATGCTGTCTATTTTAATTCTGTGTAGCATGTTTTGAAAGCAGTATAAATTGTGAACTATTTTTTTTTAAGATGACTTAGCCTTAAAGCAACCTGAGAAACCAAGTTGTCATAAAGAATTGTTGCCTGGTTTCTTAAAGCTATTCAGGAAGCTCTTTTAAATCTTCATGGTACTATGCTTGTTAGTTCTCAAAATAATAATAATTTGCATTTATAATACTACTGTGCAACACTTATGCTGTAACACTATGCTCTGGATAGTATTTATTCAATGTTTTTAATTGGAAGAGCTTAAAGCATTTCACAAACCATTAATAATCCTTGCAATTGCCCTCTTTAAGGCAGTATTAATAGCCCCAGTTTACATATAAAAAAAAAGACATGGAGACATTGAGTCATTTGTTACAGAACAAGCCAATTGGAGAGGGAAATTTAACCTGTGGGTCCTGGTCTCTGAAAGGCAAAATAAATCTTCTAATATAGTCAAAAACATTTGGCTATATTAGAAGTCAAACATTTGGCTATATTAATATTGCTTGGAATTCTTTTATATGAACAGGGGGAATTGGATAGACCAGCAGTTTTATGAGGAAGTGCTTATGAAATTATGTGCTAATTTTCTTGAACTAATTTCCATACCTTTTTTTTTATTATTTCTTCTTGAAAGACTGACCAGAAATAAAATTAGCCAATGGGGATATATGAAAATGGTTTTCCCTCTGTATTATTTTCGCTACAGTATTACAAATAATAAAAGTACATGCAGTGCTTTTGCGATGATTTGAATTGTAGATTAGTACTTAACTGTTCAACTGCAATGATATCAAGCAGTGCCAACCACGGTTGACACAAGTGATATGGAAATATAGAATGATGCAACTTTTGCATCTCTAAGGAGATTCAAATCATTAGCCTGTGTGGAGTAAAGTATATTTGAACAGATATCAGCTGTATGAGAATAGATATTTTTAATTGAGCCAAGCTTAGATCTTGAATATAAAACTGCTTTGCTTTTGTAAGCAAAATTTTACTACTGTAGCATTTTTTTTCCATGTTTGAGGTTTTTTCTCTATTTAGGGCTATAACATGTAAAAGTTCAAATAGTGTTATGGTTTTAATAGTCAGCATTCTGCTGTTAATCAAGTGTGTAGCTGTTTGGTGTTTTTATATCACTTTCTCAAGATATAATAACTCAAAAATTAATCTAAAAAAAGGCATTGCTATATTTAAATGAAATACCTCTCTGATGATAAAATTATGTATCTGGATCAAGTATCCTTTCCTCATTTAATTTAGTGCATTTTATCTCAATTTTTGCTCAGCAAAGAGAGACAATTCCTACTCTGTCCATGGCTTATACTGTGCTGAGAAGATTCGAGGAGTATTTGCGTGTAGGAAGATAAGAAAGCTGCAGGCTGACTGCGTTAAGCACCTTCTACCTTTACTGGTGAAGAAGTTCACGGCGCTGTAGNATACTGTGCTGAGAAGATTCGAGGAGTATTTGCATGTAGGAAGATAAGAAAGCTGCAGGCTGACTGTGTGAAGAAGTTCACAGCGCTGTAGAGGTTTCTCACATAAATCTCACACGGGTTCCTTGCATTGCATTGCAGTAGGTGCACAGCAGGAAATGAAGACTATTTTATAGCCCCCGTGGAGAAAATAGCCTCATAGTGCACTTTATTTCCAGGGTCCTCCAACCTGTGTTACACTAATCTTGTTTTGGCTGTTAGTGGTTTGAGGAAAATGCTATTACTTGGCTGTACCTAGTGTGATGTTTCATAAAAGTAAAAATATTGAGCTTTAAAAGTATGTTCAGTGATAGTTCAGTGATGACTTTCAGTAGAGTTGGGGATCTGACTTAAAGTAGCCGTGTGAAGCACATTACAGCTATGAGAAGAGCTCTCGGATGCATTTCAAGAGCAGAAATTAATGCTAGTTGTAAGGCACGATGTCATCAGGGCAAAATCCACAGGTTAAATTGAATATGTTGGTCCATTGGCCACTGATCTTTTTAAGCATCTCACCTTGCACTTATTGGGCCTGAGCTTGGTGCTTCCAGCCAGTTCAGACTGCAGCATCTGAGTCTGATCGGTGCTAGGTGCCTGGGACAAAGTACAGAAAGTGATGGGGACTACTTTGAGTTTTTCACATGGTTTAAATACCAAAGGTTTAAGGTCTTAAGCCTTAATAAGGCTTGCAAAATGTGTGGGAACACCCAACGAGGACTCTAGTTGTTATCACTCCTGTGAACAGCGCGCTGTGGTCTGGGCACCATTTCTGCCCCTTCCCTGCTTGGCTTCTCTAGTGTGTGCAGTGGCATCCGTGGATTGATGGCCTGGGAAAGGAGGCTCCGCGGTGCTGGGATTGATGTGGAAGCGCCTGGGCTTTGCTACGAGAAAGCAGCAGAGTCAGGTCGGCCCCAGTAGCTCGAGCTTTTGTAGCCCAGCACGCTCACTGTGTTCCCTTGGGTTTTATCTTGGCAAAATAAACTCTTTCGGGCTCCCAAGTCATCCTTTTGGTGTGACTACTGCTATCACTCTGCAATTAATCTTATAGGCCCCCCTCTCCACCTCAAACTTCTTTGGCTCTCCGATCAAAGGGTTTGATTTGTATTAAGCATAAAGCAAACTAATTCTGTAGCTAGAAATAGGTTTAAGCTTGTGCTGTAATGTTTTGCTGAGCCGTGATTTAAATGAATGCATTAAGATTGAAACGTGTTTCTCAGTTAATATGCAGACAGTGGTAAATTGATTTTATTAATTTAATATTTGTTTTTTTGGATTTAGTCAATAAAATAAATGAACAGATCATAAAGGATGTTATTTTATAATACCCTCACCTTCTGCACTCCCATCTAAGTATGTGAGGGGTTTTTTTTGCCTCAGACAATAAGTTTTCTTTTGTTTTTTAGTAGATCAACACTCCATTTAGAAACAAACTCCAGGTTATGTATGCCTTAAATCATGCACTGCTACATGCTGCCATACAAAGAGCATGAGAAAACAAATCCTCTATCAAAGGTTGTAAAAGTAAACCTTGACTGACCTTTAAACTCTAATGTTATAATGATGACTGTATAATGGCAAACACCGTATAGGATTTCAGCTGAAAACTTATTTTAAAACAGTTTAAGACGTTGGAACAAATGTGTTCCCTTTGGTCCCAGCAAGCCGGGTGCTGCCGGAGCCTTGTTAATCTGCTGCTACACGTTAAGACACATTGTGCGGGCTGTCTGGGCAAGGAATAGGTGTGTGGACACAAACAATAACTTGACTGTGAATTACGCAAAGAAAAAGAAGTTTTATAATGTGGATTTGTTCGGATTTGCCGCCTTTCAAGGGCTGAGCTGCTTGTGAAGGGGGAATGCAGAGGGAAACGTAATACGGGTTGGCTGGCGCTTCCCTTTCTCTCCTCCTCCTCCTCCCTTTTTTTCCGCAGTTCCCAGCCCGAAACCTGAAGCCCTCCCGAAGCCACTGCAAGGCACAGGAGTAGGTTTGGGGTAGGCGGTTGGGCTCGAGTCAAATGTGGCTGCTCTGACATCTGCGGCGCTGACCTTGCTATGAACTCGCTCAGTCTAGGGCAGGTTTTGTGCGTTTAATTCCACAGACTGGCAAAGATTCACTAATGAAATTCGCTGCGCTCTGCCACCTTAAAACTCTTGCTGCCCTTCCCCTATTTTTCCCCTCTTCTGCAGGGGGAGTATCTGGAGAGCATCAAACTGAGTGCTGCAAATTGAATATGGGCTTTTGAAGTCCAGACATTTGGAATATGGCTCAGCTCTAATGGTGAGAATAAGTATGTTATCGAGCAATATTAAAGACAACTGGAGTTCTAATGACGTCAGGCCTGAAAAAATGATTATTCTATCAGCGGAACATTTAATTTTCAAAAATTAAATTATGCATCATTTCCAGGCTTGTAATAAAATAATTACTGTCTGCACTTTCTCATTACCAACTGGTTTGCTCCAATTTCTGTATATGAAAGGAGCTCTGTCGTTCAGTGAGGAGTCACATTAGAGTCAAATTTTACACATTTTATTGTCTCAACTTCAGCTCCAAGAATTACATGTCTACTTGGGAAACGAATTTGCAGTACCACAGAGCCTGGCAAGCTTCCAGCTCTTAATTGCTTACCAGGGAGGTTCAGGACAGACTGTTCTCCCTAGGATGGGAAAACTCAAAAGAAACAAACCCCAGCTGTGCTAAATAGGAGGAAAAATACCATCTTGAAAGGAGTGTTCAGTGATATGTGAAACAAAGAGCTGAAATACAGTTATCATTGCACATTGGGCTCTGTGGCAAAATTAACACTGGGAAACAAAGCAAAGCAGAAGCTGTGTGGGTATTACCGAATCTTCCAGCGCTTGGTAGTTTCTTCATTTAGGTGGACTGAAGCATGAGGGGAAAAAAAAGAGTGTTAAGATCAAAACGAATGAGAAAAAGTGAGAGGAAGGAAGGTGCAAAACAGAGTAGCCAAAACACATCAACTGCAAGGTGAAGGGACCAGGCAGGGCGGCTGAGTGGTGAGCCAAGAAATGGGGATTTCAGACTCTGACTCTGCAGAAGGTTCTTCTCAGGACCTGCCATCCCATTTCTAGTATTCGCTATCTGCAAATAGGGAATGCTTTTTCTGCCTTTCACCTGAAGATCTCTTTCTCTTCTTCTTTCTCTCTCACTTTTTTTTTATTTTGAGCAATACTTTCCATCTTATCACTTCACAGTATTGCTTCTGTGTCGCCATCTTGCAGTGCACAGCTATCCCGATGCTAAGAAAGCAGAGGGAATAGGAATAAAGGACTGGTGAGGGGTAAAGGTCTGAAGTGAAACTGCAGGTATAGGAACTCTGCAATTTTTTTTGCAATCAAACGGTCTAGAAGACATGTTCAAAAGGGATAACTGGTGTTTTGGGAAGAGGGGNGACTGGTGAGGGGTAAAGGTCTGAAGTGAAACTGCAGGTATAGGAACTCTGCAATTTTTTTTGCAACCAAACAGTCTAGAAGACATGTTATTTAGTTGATATAGCTTTTCAAAAGGGATAACTGGTGTTTTGAGAAGAGGGGAGACCTTGTGTTTCACCTGCTGAACAGGATAGCAGGAGGAAGGGCACGATGGAGTCTGGGCACTTCTGAGTCTCCCCACAAATGAGGCGGTTAATAGCTGATAAGAACTGACTTTGTATTCTCTGCAAAAGGGGGTGGAAATCTAGGAAGGGCTGTTACTATCCTCTGTTTAACTGCAAAATAACACGTTTAAATTTAGAGTTGAGCAGCTGGAAGACCAGGGAGGAGGTGAGATGCAGTAATGGGCTGCTGGGGCGGGTTTGGCAGCCGGAGGATGGATAGATCCATGCTGGGGTCTCCACTCCAGGGTGTCCTGGAGCGTGGAGGGCTTGACGTCTCCTCAGGAGAGCAGAGAGGAGGCCTCTCCTGAGCTTTGCTTTCACACCTTTTAATCAGCTTGTACCAGCATTTGGGCAGACCCAGTGGTTTTATTTGATGAATGACAGAAAACAGATCAGGACGGCTTAGCCGCGGAAAAATGTTGCGGTGGAGTGCAAAAATATATCCACCAACCAACAGGAAAATACTGCTTACATGGCTTAAGATCTCTTTATCTCTTAACAATTACATGCTCCAATAGGTGCTGTTTAATCTCAGGACAGTAATAGTACACCCGCTAAAAAGGGCTCCGGATAGATTTGTCAGATCCAACACTTCATAAGCCTTGCTGTCCATTCACGAATGCTCACGCTCGCTAACGTTCGTGCTCGTTAAATGTAACACTCATTAAAAATATATAATCCATATTCATCATTTTACTTATCCATCACTAAATCAGATTAATAGATCACCATACAATTTTACATTCTTTTTACAGCTTAATGGAAATGAAACGTTATTCAAATGCTGAGCTTTGGTTATGTGAACGCTTCGTTTTTATTTTTTCCCTAGTAAAGTCACCCATTAATGAATGACAAAAAAAGAATAATGCTGAAAAATGTGTTTGGAGACCTTGAAGACATGATTGCCAAGACTCCTCATAGGGTTTGGTCAGCCTTCTGCATCGTTATTTTGGTCTTTTGCCTTCTTGCACACCCCCAGATGGAGTAATCCTGTTCTGGCAGTGCCTCTGAAGGACTGGATTTCTGTGGCTAGATTAATGGTTTCTCCTATTATAGTTGATGGCTTTTCATATTTCCCATTCTAATCCATTTTTAAAGCCCTCGTGTTAGTAGCCTCTTTGCCATGAGAGGATGCTTTGATCAAAATATTTCATCATTAAGATTTTTTCAGTAAATATGCTTTTTGCCCATGCTGCTACCATACAAATACCATAGAGCATTCTCTTGTACTTTTAAATAGCAGATATTTGATAGGAGCAGGTCATTGTAGTGTTCTTAATGGCTTGAAACCTTGATGGCTTCAAAGCATGGTAAGGTGTCATGGTTAACTTCCATATGCAGCAGAACAATAAATATCTATAAGCACATGCCTTGTGGATTTGTTTCGTCTAGTTTATCTCAGGCAAAGCTTTCACTCTAACAGATTTATCCCATAGGATTCCCCTACCTATCTCTGTTATTCATTCAGATTTTTGTCTTCAATGTTATCTCCAGTGTTGATGGTTGCTGGAACCCCTCAGGCAGTTGGTCCTTGAAGGATTAGCTCTTCCCTGCCTCAGTTCCCCAGACCTGTCACCATGGTTTTCTGGAAACCTGCTTGGAAACCTGCAAGTTTCTGCAGGTTTTCAGTGAGAGTAGTTGCTAAATGATGCAATCATAGGGAAAAAAATTTCTTTGTAAGCTGTTAGTGTATTCTGATTTAGTAGTCAACTAGCAGATGTACAAGGTGCTTACAGGCCTGTTCTGATTAATTTGGTGTGTCATTTGGGCTGCCAAAAGCTGTCCTGACCTGCACGTTTCATCAGGGATCCCGAGGGAGGGAAAGGCACATGGGAGAGTCAGAGCTGGGTCTGCTCACATGAAGAGGGAGAGCTCCTGGCGCTGGGGACGGCTCACGTGGCTCGTGAGGAACCTCTCAGTCTGTCTGTGTCTGTATTTTTAAAAATACCTGTAGTAAATCCGACATGTTCCCTTTTGTTCTTTTGTCCTCCTTAGCTGTTTGTCTTGCCCCTGCTCTTCACCATGCTCAGACTTCTCGACGACGTGTTCGTCAGGGCCTGTGCAGGCGGCTGAGGTGATGCTGGGCCAACAGCCTCTGCGTCGTCTCCATGTGCTCCCATGCTCAGCAAGCTCCCGGAGCACGCTGACCTGCTTTTTCCCTCCAGATTTTCCTTTTTTCTCTTTACTTTGTCTCCTGTTTCTCCCCCTCATTTTCCCTTGCAGGAGGCCCTGGTGGGGGCAGCAGGTAGGCGCTGGTGGAAGGTTTGCTCTGTCACAGAGGAGCTGTAGGAGGCGGCGAGGTGAGAATTGTGTTCTGTTTCCTCAGGAAACACTCGAGGAAGGAGCTTCAACAATGAAACCAACCTTCATAAGCGATCCTAGAAATAAAAGGGAAAGTTCTCCACCATGCGGAAAATATATTGGGCTTAATTGTAGTTATAGAAAAACAAGCACAGAAACCCCCTGAAGTCCGTGGTATTGGTTCAGCAATAGCAGCTATGTGAGTTGCTCTGAGAGAAATGTATCCATGCTGGGAAATCATCACTTTCCCTCATGCTTGCCCTGTATTTATAAGGCAAAAACACATCCGCTTTCTCTGCTTATCTAAGGCTCAGTCTCTGCTGCTGTGACCTCCTGCATAAAGCAGGAGTGGAACTGATTTATCCATCACTCAGAAGCAAGGGATCTTAACAAAAACACCACCAAAGGCAGTAGATCCCATGTAAGGATTTTAAACACAAACAAAGTGATGATGCTCTATTTCGTGTGCCATCGAGCAGTGCTTTGCTAGTGAAATGCTTAACGGCCAAGTTATCCTACGCCATCCCACTGGCATGGTCTGCAGGGCTTGCCTGCGTGTCGTAAAAGTCCCTGATGTTGCCTGCAAGGTTTCCACTCAGGAAAGCGTGATCTGATAACCCTCACAGATAGGCTGGAAGCTTTGTCCTGTATCTAAACTACGATGAACCGATGTGTATTGACCTTTTGAAGTGTTTGGACAAGCTGTTAAATTGCAAATAGCTCATTTTCACTTTCAGTGGTTTGTTAATGTGGCTATTTCCATTTTCTGTGCTCTTTCCCCTGCCTGCTCTCCCTTCACACTTCCTTCCCAAACTTATTATCTTTCTTGTACCCTTGTACGATGCCCTTGTATCATTTTCTATAGTGATTTCCCCCCATCATTTCTCATTTAAATTCCTTTGTTCTCCGTCAGCACCAAGTAACCTCTCCCGCACTGTCCCCTCGCTCTGTAAAGCTTGCCAGGAGCATCTCCCTCCAAGAGTCCCTAACATCAGAAACGAGACAAATCAACAGAGGTAAAAGGCCAACTCAGGGACAAACACATCTTTCGGAAATTTGGTGTCCAGATCTGTGTTTTTTCAGTGGACTGTGCACCGCATGTGCAAGGACTGAGACACTTGGAGATCTTGCAAGCTGAAAGGCGCAACAGAAGAAAGCCATCAGTCCCAGAGGGATGGCCTGTGTGTGCACTGTACGTCCCATGGTAAATCCCCTCCTAGCGAGGAATGACATGAGGAGGGATGGGAGCAATGAGGAATCCACAGAGGAACCATTTGCTGAAGAGGTGCCCCTCGTGTGCAAGGGGCAGCAGAGGCAGGGGCCAAAGGCCAAGCAAGAACCCATCATTTCTTGAGGTTTCTTGACTGTTTTTGTTGAAAGTTCACTGGAGCTTCCTGCTGGAACCAAGCATTCGGGATGACAGTCTGGACTTTTTTGAAAGATTAGGGACTTTCTGTTCTTCTTAGATTTTTAAAGAACATGGAACGCTTTGAAAAGAAGAAATCATTGAAACAGGCAATTAAAAGAGAGGAGATTCTGCTGAACACCTATATTTAAAGCTGTATCAGAGGGGTAAAAGAGCAGGCTGGTCCAAATGATTAGCATGCATGAGACATGAGGCAGTAATCGTTTAAGCAAATGTGTGTCATAAAAATTGCAAAAAAAGGTCTATGCTGCTGCGACCTGAGTTCCCGTGTGCATGTTTGCACTAGGAGTACGTGCCCTCGCCTGGGAGTGTGATATACCCCTCCGTACTGCTGAGATTAGAGGCGGTCCAACATGCTTCTGCTGCGCAGAATTATTCCATTTTGTCTGTGCACATCCTGTGGGTGAGAAATGGTGGGAGAGTCAGGATTTATTGCACCCTGTAAGTTTTTCAAAACTCACATTTTTTTTTAGAGGCAAAAAATCGCTCCACGAGAGTTAATCATAAGATTTATAGGTCATCATCAACTCCAACCCCTCCCCAGCCAGCAGGGATTTTTGTCCTGCATTAAGGGTTTTTTGATATAGCTGCTAGTACCTGTAATGTGCTTCAGAGAGGCATAAATGGGAAAGGCATAGGTCATTCAGATATTCACAACTGAAAGAAGTCTAGAAAAATAATTGGCTTCAGAAGACTTTTCATTTGTGATTAATTATTCACAGCATAATTTCACTAGCCCATCTTGGTCTCACACTTTAATCTGTTCAATTTGCCTAGCCTTCGTTGGTTTTATTTGTAAGTTCATTAAAATTAATCTTTTGAAAAGAAGTCTGACTTTGAATATAATCTTGCTTGTGTGATGAATATGGAGACTTTGCTTTGTTATGTGCGCATATATATGTATATATATATCTGGGGGAGCTGCATATGAATGACTAGTCATGTGGATTAGATGAATGTGGGGTTGTTATCTCTGAGTATAATATGTTACAGAGCTTCTCTTTTGCAAGAGAAGGGAGCATCAGCATGGACATGATCCACAAAGCAGTGCTCCTCCGTATAGTTGTTATTAAAAAATAAATACAGGTGAAACGCCAAATTGTGAATAACTTCAAATTATTTGTAGCTGCAATGCAAGGGCAAAGCTGGGTTATGCCTTAGGTGCTGTATTAGGGTTCTTAGTGCTCCTTACCCGCTCTGTGCTTTCTGCTGGCTTTAGTGTCCAAGGTTGCCCAGTCTTTTTCATGGTCAGGAGCTGTTGGGGCGCCACGAGAGGCAGCCCCTCAGCCTCCCTGGCTTCGGCATCGCTCCAGGGCAGCTCAGACTAGGGCATTGGTTAACGGCCGGGTCATTTCTTGCTCTCGCTGTGAGCGCTCTGGGAAGGAAGGAGCAGTGGCTGCGCCACAGAGTGACTCTCATGGAGCTGGGGCGGCCTTGGGCTCGGGGGTAGCCGAAAGCACTGGGGCGGTAGGATGCGCAGGGCAGCAGAAGTGCTAGCAAAGCTAGGGACTGATCAAGGCTGATGCATGGCTTGCTGGGGGTGATTTTAATGAGTATGTTGCTTTATTGATAGAAATAATTGAATTACTATTTCGGCAATTTGTATTATTGTTCCTACATCTCCTCCTGTGTATGCAAGCGGCTGGTGGATTATGATTCCCGATTTGCAGTTTGCCAGGGACTCTTTTATATAGATATTTGTTTGAGGTTAATATGCTTTCTTTTGAAATATTTCAGGATCTCTCTGCGAATACAACAGATCTCAGTGTTTCACCTGTACCTTTTGGGAAATCATAACTATGCTTTGCCAGTTCATATACCAGGAGGAGCGAGGGCTGCTTGTTTTGGTTAGTCTGAAACAGTTGCTTTGTTTTCTTCCTCTGTGTGATGAGCTCGTTGGTTCATTTGTTCTGTTAATGTTAAAGGTTAAAGGTTAAAGTTTGCAGAGATGAAGTGGCCTTAGGTTAAGCACATTGATGCCATTACCCTCCTTTTATAGAACTTAAGTGATCTTGGAAAGAAGTATTCAATAGACAGGTGCCAGCCAGTACTGAATGCCTGTCTGAAAGCAAGCAGTGCGTAACAGTATGTTTCAGAGGTGGAGAGCCTGATTTAACTTGTTTATATAAAAAGAGAAGTGGGTATAAGCACCCGATTATGTGATTATCTATATCTTCGGCACCTTTGATGATCTTCTAGCGTCTCTCCTCATGAGATACAAGCACTACCTGGCAAGAATTTGATGTTTTGGCTGTGGCTGTCAGGGATAAGTGCAGTTGAAATTGAAGCTAAAATTGAGATCTCTTCCCAGAGGAACCGTCATTAATTTTTGCTGATAAATAATATTCTGGTGTTTTATTTATAACGTGTAGCAGGTACGTCCTTCCTCTTCCTGATGTTAATAAGTTTGTAACACTGAAAGGGGGGAAACCCTAAATCCTCCTGAATTAGACCAATATATATCTCAATATTCATCTCTTGGGAATTATTGCCATCTCCATAATCATGTGGGAGCAGAGGTTAATCCTAAACATCTTAATTTTGGAGTTTAATTTGATAAGATTCAGTAACCAGTGACTGCATATACTTGTACCTAACTGTTTCTTAGTGTATTATGTTCTGACACGGTTTCTGCTTATTTCTAACCAATTACTTGAACAGACATGGAGCATCTAATTGTCTCGTTGTTTCAGTTTAATGAGAGCTGATCTGATTTGGCATGTGCTGTTCTCACTCTGCAGATTTTGAAGCTCTCAGGTCTCGTGGCACTAGCGACAGGCAATGCAAATTCTGCTGTTACTTGGGGTTAATTTCACTGGAAATCAAATTCATTGTCATCTGAATATTCATTTTTAGGAAATCATCTGGAACTTGTTTTTCAGATGAAGTTTCTAGAAGATACATTCTACACCCCAAAATAGGCTAATGGCCATTACTGTGGCAGAGCAACAAGTTTGCTCTAGATAAAGTTAAGCACTGCTTTCAGTTTGAAGGAAAACTGCAAAATGTATGTATAAAGATAGAACAACTAATTTGTTTTTGTTTTGTTTTTTTCTCTTTTTATTTTAAGAGGGGATTTTGAGAATATGCACATTAATGGCTGATGCTAAATGTGCTTAGTTCTCTCTAAATTTTAAATAAGTGAGAACGTGAAAATGCATTTTTGGTTTGAATGGGCCCTAACACTCTCAATGACCTGGTGGTTTCTGGCCAAGCCAGCATATAGCCCACAGAAGCTGTGTGGAGTTAAATGTAACTCAATAAGGTTTTATGATAGTATTACGAATGTATTTACAATTATGGGTCTTACTAAAGGATTTATACTATTTATGACAGAATCACTTATTCTATTTAATTGGATTGATTCAAATACTTGTTGCATGTTAGTTTTCCTGGAGGTGTTAGCTGAAGTCATTGCTGAACCTTTCTTAAATCTCCTATCCTTTAGTTTTATACAACCATAATGAAATCAGAAATAAAAGCAAATACATCTTGTTATAGTCTACTTTGTCAAAGCATTTTTGTTATTTTGCGAAAGTTGAGTATAGTAGAAAATTCAGAACTTGCATGCTCCTTCTGTGAACTCAGGAGGGCGGGAAGAGGCTTACCTTATTCTCTGACCTTAGCTTAGATTGCTCCATATTTTCATTGCCAATCTGCTCCAGTTAGTCCTAATACCCTGAATATAGCTGGGATACTGGCAGATTATTCCCATTAGTTATTCTACTCTGGTGGGAATAGAATTCAAATTTTCAGAAGTTTATCTTAACCCTTACTGTTTTGGCTTCAAAAAGCTATACAGAACTTGAGATTTGGAGAGGAAACATAATATTATTGGGCAACCCTAATGAATTGTTTTGTTAGAATACTGTTTTCAGCTCAGCCATTACATCAATGTACAGTGACCAAATACTTCTTTAACTATATTTGCTTTTGCAAATAACTTAATGGGGCATTATTTTCCAAGAGAGAGTATTCAGAATTTCATAAATGTAAAGACTAGCCAGCAGCTAGTTGAAGGGGTTTTTAATTTTTGTGTTCCTTGTGCAAAGGTACTTCAGGCTTGTAGAGAGTCTGAAGAGAGTCTCATAGAAAGAAGGTTCAATTTAGAAATCTGAAGGAGCCTCTGACTAGAGAGAGGAAATCTGTGTCGTTTGTGGAGGTGTTATCACATATATATTTTATAATGTAATGTATCTGAAAAAAAAAGTAACCTGGAGGTCTTGAGTAGCCATTTTTTTTTATTCCTCACATTAAATGGCTGTGTGGCAGAAGGATGGATGTTGTTATTCTCCCTGTGTCTGTCTTCATCGTTGTTCACCGAATTTCTCTGAGGTCCTACTTGCCGTTTGTCCCAACTGATCTAGCCAATATTGGCTCCTTTTTCCAAATGCACTCAAACTGGGCAGTCAAATGGAAAGTGGAACACTAAACTCTTCTTCACAATTTGCAGTGAAAAACCTAATGAAATGCTCCATTAATCATGTAGTTTGACCTGAATTCCCAGTGTAATGAAGACTGAGAGGCAGCATTAGCCCATGTGAAAGGTTTAAGCATAAGAAATCGGTCTTAAATAGAATAAGGCCATCAGTGATATGATAAAAAATTACTAAAGGCTTAAATAACTCGTGTCTTATTATTGGGTTGACATAATAAACAGTGTATGCTCAACAGAAGAGCTTGATAGAGAACACGCTTGAGGGAAACACAAGATCTTCTAAAACCTACTCATTTTCTCTCTGCTGATTTTTAGCTCTTCCTTCTAGTCTTAATCTTCAGTGTCATGCAAATGGAATTGAAGTGTTCATTACAGAATGCACATGTAGTTTTTTATATTTGATATACAGTGTTCATAGGTACAATTTTAGAACTTCATTATTGAAATGCCATGGGTTGTTGGGAGTTTTGTTCGTTTACTGGAAACTTGGGAAGGTTGTTTTGGCAACCCAATGTTTTTATGCAGTGCTTATAATGCTGTGTTAATAATAGTGAGTGAAAGAAGAATTTCTTTTTCAGAAAGAAAAAGTGTAAGACAAAAATACTGCTGCTTTGTGCTGAGTTTCACTAGTCAGTCAGCAGCATTCTTGTCTTTGGGCCAGATGGTCTCAGATGCAAATTTTGGAGACCTGGCCATGGTCTATCATCAGTGGTGTCACTATCTCACCATGGTGCCTGGTGTCTTGGGTGACATGTTGAGCCATCTACATGCTTGAAGTGTGAATTTTGAAATTGCAGGAACAATGGATGAAGAAGCATAGCGAATTTAGCAAACAGTATAATTTATATTTTTCTTTTGTATCAATTGCCTCACAACCTTTATAGTCACAACAGAACCCATATGGAGGCTGGTGTTGGTGTTCAAAGTGTCTCCCAAAGTGTCTCCATTAAGCAAATAGACATAGGAGTCATAGCAAAGCAATTTGTTGTTTAGGTGTAGAAGACAGCAGTGATTTGTGCTTATTGAATTTTAAAATAGCCAACAAAAAAGTTAGAGCAGAGTTTAGGAAATCGCTATGCAGTTCTCGTTTACTGCTACAAAAAGTTGAGTGACGCATACAAATAGCACTAATTAATTTTTCAGTGGGGAACCAGCATTTCATGCATACTGATTCTGCAAGACTTGCATGAAATTGGTTACACTGTTGCTATATGTAGAAAATTATAAAGTGTTGGAAGGTGTTATGTAATCACTGGTACTCAGATCTACAATGACAAAGCATTAAGAATGGAAAAAATGTATTGCTCTCCTTGTTACTTGCTTTGAAAATGTAGGATTTTTTTTAATTAACAATAACATTTTGTTCTTTTGTAAAGTGCATTCCTCCCCATGAGTAATGTCTCAATATTATTTTAAACAAAGTATTCACAATATTAAACCTTAAAAATCCCTGGGAGGTACGTAAGAGTGCACCTGGTCTATTAGTCCTTGCATTTTATTTCTTTCAAATGCAATCGAAAACTAGAAAGTAAAAAACTTTCTGCACAGTAGGAAACCAAATTGATCTTTCTGACAAATGGAAAGTAGCTTTTTGTAATGTTTTTATGGTCTTTGAGAGTAAGGAAAGTGTCACAATAGTTAAAACTTCAGATTACCAGAGAAATGTGTTTCCTGAGTTGCTGTGTATTTAGCACTTCAGGTGCCTTTCACTTTTGCATGAGAAATCATGGAAAAGTGCAAAAGCACAATTACGTTTAGTAGAAAAATATAGAAATGTTGGTACAAGAGTTCTTACAGCCCCTGTCGCTTCATGCTCTTCTGTTATGTGTATGGTTTTGCATACTTTCCCTAGGGTAAAAGTTCACATGCTACAAAATTAAGAGTTGACATCTTTTAAATACTGGTCTCCAAATAAAACCTTTTTTTTTTTTTTTTTTGTTATATAGCTCTTGTGTGTTGAAATAACTGGGAACTAATTTAGAACAACTGCATTTGTGGCTTTATGAATTGACCTAACTGTGTTTGTGTCTTTGTAAAATGTCTGGAATTAAGGTGCATGGCCTGGCTGAAGACTGGGGAAAGAGTCGTGCCATCCCTGAATGATCTGAAAGTCCCTCCCCTTCCCTACCGTGTCCCGGCGCTCCTGCTGCAGGCTGTATCCTCGTGACTCCTGCTGGGTTCCCCGGGCGGACCTGTGGCTCTGGCTCTGCAGGTGGTGGTCAGCCCAACCACAGAACAGAACCAGGAAGCACAATGTGTCAGCAGGCTAGAGGAAAAAATGTTATTGATTCCATTGGATATGCACATGCAGAGCACAAAGCAAATTTCAGTATCAATATTAGCTGCGGCTTCTAAGGGAAGAGTGATCTCTAGCTTGTTCACAGCTTTTCACTGGGCCTTCCTTAGAAAGTTCCCCTGATGGTCAGTTGGCAGATTTGGAATATTTCTGAAGTTTCTTTCCTAATTAATTTCCCTCTGGCCACAGCAGTTCATCCTGCCCGTTGGAGTACTCCAGCAGTTTTGCCTGGGCTGACATGCCAAGGCTGTGCTTGCACCCAGCGTGCGGTGCTGCAGGGAGCTGCATTCACAACCCTCGTGCCCCAACACATGGCCAGGGCCTTGGAGATAGGCACTGCCTTGCCCCAGCTGCAAAATGTGAACCAAACTGAGGATTAGCTAAATGTTTCTGATTTTTCAGCCCCTTTTCTTAACAAAGCACCCTGCTGGGCAGACTTACCGTGTAATATTGCATTTCTCAGTGTGTGCTGCTGACTTGGGTGTGTGCTGGGGTTGCGAGATGAGATGTTGATGCCTGCGTTACTCGCAGTGCGTCCTGCTCTGTGGTGGCGGTACAAAATCTCTTCTATGTCACTTGGCTTCTTGTGAAGAGCAGGGTTCAAGCCCAGACCTTTGTAGACAACAGACAGCTGCTGTTGCATTCGAGCTGGGCTGTATTGGTACTGGAATGACACGAACTTGGGGTAGAGGAAATCCTATGTGGAAGAGGAAGAGGAGAACAACAACTCCCTCTCCCCCTCCAAATAACAATTTGTTGAACGTGGTAGGTGACAGCGTTACTAAAGATGTTGCATTTGCACACAGCAAGCAGTTATCTGAAAATTTCAAATCAGTCTATAATTTGATTAGTGTCCCAGTACTTTTGATGCAGACTGCTGCTTTTTTAATGTTTGATTGGCCAAAAGGCTATTGATACAGAAGCACTGAGGTTACCAGTGGACTAGAGGCAGTATGGTCACATAGTGCCAGGCTCTGTTCTCTGCATATACCTCCTGGAAACGTACAGAGAACAGAAGACACTTCAGGAAAGAAATAAATGCCTGGAAAAATTTGTTCCCATACAAACACTTTGTGCTGAGCTATTCCTTGTTTTATGTGTGATATTCTTCCTGTGATGCTCTATTTCAAACCCGTATGTGAGATCCAGTTCCTGCCTGATGGTCTTTTCTATGTGCTGCAGAGGCAGATCTTTGTGTATAGAGATTCTCTAATTCCTTTGTGATGAGGTTTTTCCCTCCTTTAAGAAAGTCTGCTCTTGCCGAGCATGACACTGAATCAAAGTGACTGTCTGATCTTGGCCTTTCCGAATTTTGTCTTTCAGTAGATTTTTCTTTGCAGTGTATTTGGCAGATGGTTATGAAGGTTATATTCTTTTCCATGTTTTTATCTAGTCTTTGTAGCTTGCATATCTCTGTAGAATATTGTCTGAATTACTTATCTGTTCATTTCTATATTTTTCTAAGCCATTAAAATCTTTATTACTGCTCCTTCTTGTATTAACTGTAGGTTTGCATTATCAGTAAATTTTGTTATCTGTTACTGAACTACTTCTGTGTCTTTGATCTTTTGGTGTAACTAGAATCAGTTTTAATGTAGATGACTTTTTTAGATTGAAGCTTTTACTCTTTTTTTTTGTTCTCTCTTCTTCCATTATAAATAATCCCTTACCAGCAGGGATTATTTTTAAACAGTGTTCTGCCTCCTTTTCTGCAGGTAGATACAAAGCATTTTCCTTTCCTCTCCTCCAGGTTGTATCTTTGCAACCTTTTTGTTATTTTCCTTGCCTCCTTAAATTCTCTCTAATTTATTAATGCCCATTTTGTAATAAGTGTCTAAAATGGCATACAGTGCTTTCAAGCACATGTAATAAATAATTTATTTTTCCATGAATAATTTAGTCCAAGATTCTGTTAATGAACTAATCCTGTCTCCACAAAACATCTCTTTTCCTTAAGTGCATGCCAAATAGTTTACACAAACAAACTTCAGGTGAAGTGTCTAGTTCAGCTCATGGTAGTTTAGGTGCAATATGCACAAGCATATTAGCAACACAAAGTCTTTTCCNACACAAACAAACTTCAGGTGAAGTGGTCTAGTTCAGCTCATGGTAGTTTAGGTGCAATATGCACAACCATATTAGCAACACAAGACAGAGGGTCTTTTCCTCTGTCAGTCTTATTAAGGTAAATAGGTGCAAAGGGCTGATATCTTAACAGGGCTTTGACATGCTGCTGAGTTTTGTGTTGGAAGCAGCACTGCTCCTAGCCCATCTCCAGCGGTTGTATCCATGGTCTTCGTCCAGCACAAATGCGAGGTGCGACTTTGCCGGGCTTTCAGATCAACAGGTTGAGCCTAAGACCCTGAATATAGATATTACTGATCATTGCCCAAATCAGCACATATGTGTTCTTGATTGTGTGTCTAAAACCATATTTCAGCCTAAGTCCATTCTTAATCACCTGCAGATAACTTGAAAATGGTTAAAGCTGAAATGAGAGCAAATACAAACACACTTCCAGAAACAATGCAGCTTTGCAGTCCAGCGCTGCCTGTGGGTCACAAGTGCAAGGGTGAGACGTGTGAGACCAGTGACCGGCGGAGTGACACGCAGGGAGGACAAATCAAGCCAGGGCAGCTGTGCCTGGCATCCTTTAGTCAGTGCTATAGCCATAATCGGATTTTTTTTCCTGGAAATAGCACAGAAGAAATACAATATCTAATAGCATAAACACTATCAAAGTGCACCCTTCCTTTGGTGAAGTGCCAAGAATGAACCTTAAAGTGGTTTTATTTGTATTTATATCATTTTTAAAATAAAGGTTTTTAAAAAGCACACAGCTGACATAATTTGTCAGCTTCTCCATAAAGGATAACGTTTTGCCTTTCTGCTGTGTTATTAATCTGCTTGCCATAATTTGTTGGACGAGCCATGGAATCATGGCAGGGATACTGAAAGCTGTAACAAGATATTCAAAGAAAGCTCTAAGAGAAGTATCACTTAAGATATAAATTGCTTGTTAAATAATTTTAACTTCATATTCCATGGCACAATTACCTAAACTGTGAGAACACTGTTCCAAGGTCATCAGTGTTTTGCTGTCTGTCTCAAATTCCAGATAATACAGATAATGTATCCTACATTGTACAGTGATACAGGTAATGTAGCCATACAGATAATACAGGAACAATGGAACTGTGAATTAGTTTAGCCTTAATGTGTCAAGTTTGCCTTTTTTTTTTCTTTTCAGCAATGTAAATAATCAGAGGCTGCATCCTCTTCAAAATGTAGGCTCAGAACAGCCTGTATATCTGAATTTAGAGAGAAAATAAGATTATATCTTAAGATGATAGTTGGGCAGACTTTGGTTTTGAACCTTAGATATTAACTAGGCAGATCAGTTCTAATTCCTCTTCCCTTTGTTTTATTTAGCTCTGAAGTGAATGGGAAAGTAAAAAGTGTTTCTGATCTTTGTTGCTACCTCTGATTTTAGGATTTCTCAATAAAGGAAGCTATTTTATAATGTATAATGTATTTCAAAAATATGAAAAAACACTATCCCATCCTTACAGCTTACAGCAGTGCTGAGGGTGGTATTTGGTTGGTTGATGGGCTGATTTCAGCTCCTAGTAAAAGAGCAAATTGTAGTCATCACTATGAAAGATCTACTTCCAGTTCCCATAGTGCTCTCTTATTGTATATTGAGGACCAAAGATCTGAAAGAGGGTATAGTAAGGAGACCTGTAACTTAGAATAAATAGAATCTCTAGTTTTAAATCAATGCGTTTGGTTGGCTAGGCTACAGCATATTACTTCTTTTTAAGAGTCCATTTAAAACACACTGCTTCAGAAGAGCTGTGTGTCCATCAATCATCAGGCTTGTTTTTTTTTTTTTATAGCGGTAATAAAATCAGTTCAGGTCATTTCTGTGACATTGACTCTTAGCAGAGTTTAAATGTCCCAAGAACTAATTGTATCTCAATCACTGTGGATGAAGAAGTATGAATAGCTTAAAACTTAAAAAAAAAGAAAAAGAAAGAAAAAGGTAAAGAAAAAGAAAAAGAATAAGAAGAAGAAAAAAGAAAAGAAAAAGAAGAAAAAGGCATGTCAAATACACAAAAGCATAAAGGTTCTAAGACATAAAGCTGAGAATATCAAAAGGAAGATGCACAATGGATTAAAAATAGATAATTGTGTCCAGACCAAGGAGTACAAAATAACTGAGAATCTATACTAATAAATTTCCTCAGAAACTTCAGTGTAATAAACCCAAGTATTTCATGCTAAATTTTAGTGCAAAAGTGTAGCTTGACTTTATTATGATTTGACAAATAGAGAAAAAGCAAAGAAAATAGCAGGAGAGAAAAAAAAAAGGAAAGTTGAAATTAATTAGTAATGGCAAAAATGAAACACAGTAACACTTGAATCCTTTAACTGAGATTAAAAGGCAAAAAAAAAAATCCTCAAAGATTTGTTTAAGAAATATCTGTAGTGGTGTGCAGTTCCCAGTACGTTGAACTCAGCCCTTAGGAATTCTGAGGGTTTTATGATAAGAAAAATATTTACAGTTAATGTGTAGATTTGTGAGCAAGATTATTTGGCGGGTTGGTGGAAGGAGGTGGCAGAAAGTTGGCTGATGTGTTGCTGGCAAAGTCATTTCCCACTTTTTGCCCACAGGCCCAATGCCATATTCCCTGTAGCGCATTATGGATCCAGCATCATTTGGACAGTCTTCTAATAACAATTAACAATGAATTTCAAATTTGGAATGGCAATTTTGCAAGGCTTTCCCTAATTAAAGTTAATACTTGGTTAATACCCCATGATTATCTTTTAGAGACACCTGCTGTAACGTGAGTTATGTTCACAACAAATTCTTCTGTTTTTATAGTAAATAGAAAATTATAAGGGTACATCTTCTGGAGCAAAACACATTCTGTACTTTCTTAATTGTCATAATTTAGTATAAAAGTCAAACTGGACTAGCCGCAGGCTTTCCCCTCTCTGGGGATGCTGTTGCAGTTGTTAGAGAGCTCAGGGCAGGAGTGCCTGAGCATGTTCAGCTTTCAGCATTTACAAAAACAAGATCAGAACAGGAAATAAAATAATAAATAAATAAATAAGGGCATTTGCTCCTCCTGCCGTTATAGCCAGGCGAGAGGAACACGACCAGGCCGGGCTATCCCTGCCTGGCCTGTGCAGCCCCGCGGTGCAGGTGCCTTCACTGGGCAGGCTGTCTCCATCAGTCCCTGCAGTCTTTTGGTGCGGCTGTCTAATTCCTTGGAGGTGTTGGCCTTGATTTTGTTTTGGACCAAAAAGTAAACCCAAAGAGGCTGCTGTTAGGAAAGAAAAGCAAACAGTTAAATCTTTTGGCAAAGAGAGACGGCACTTTAATAGCGACTATTTAAGCTGATTTATAATAGAAGAAAGTTGGTGCATGCTTTTTAATCTAGCTAAATATTAATGATTTCTCAGCCTGATGTATTGTGCAGGTGATAGGTGAACATGTAACGACCGATCTACTGACCTGCAAGCACCTCCCATGTGTCATTTGTTTTTGCTCCTTATTTTTGTGTTGCTGTTAGAGTAGGAAATTTTGCATGCAGGCCACCACGCACCTCAGATGGAGCCGAGGAGCACCTTGGTGGTGGCAACCCAACTAGATGCTTCTCAGGGTTGTTCCTTGCTCCACGTGACCCGGTGGGATTTCCTATTGCATGCTTCCTGGAAACTTCCAGGGAAACTGAGTAGTAGGAATGTTGGGGGAAAAGATTATATTGATAATAAAAAGAAAAGCTTTCAAAACCATTTAATCTTTGAATTTCATCCTAATAAAATCATACCTAGA
The DNA here is from genome assembly GCA_013389825.1 of Crypturellus undulatus. Taxonomy (NCBI): domain Eukaryota; kingdom Metazoa; phylum Chordata; class Aves; order Tinamiformes; family Tinamidae; genus Crypturellus; species Crypturellus undulatus. The sequence goes on along the minus strand of VWPW01028148.1, from coordinate 3,018 downwards.
AGAATGTGTCCTTCATTGACCTGCAGACTCTACTACTTACTGTTTGCATTAAGTCATCCTGTTGCTTTCATTGCAACTATTTCAGTGGGGCTGTTTAAGACCGTAAGACATGAGCCAGTTTAAAGTTGTTAGAATCTGGCTGTAAGGAGTGACTGAAATTATACCATCAAAGGGCTTACCTACTTGGACTGCCCTGCAATCATATAGTTTTTTATTAAGTTGTGAACTACTATTTATATGGTTGTCTGTATGGAAACTTGTCATGGCTCCAGTGGGCTGGAAACAGCCCATGGCCAGGATGATATTCTCAAGAGTTTGAAAATACCTTTTCATGGTATGTTCTGAAATCCATGCCTGGATGGATTATGAAGTGTAGATAACAGTGCTTGGGTTTCATATATGATCAGAGAAGGTAAAGAACCAATATGACAGTTTTCTGAGATAAAATGTTTTATAGTGTTTAAACTAGTTCAGAAATTATGTTTCTTAATGTATGGAATGTCCCCCCCTCACTCTCACCGCAAGATTCTGGCTTTTATCAGCAACTACCAGTTAGCTCTCAACTTCTGCTAGTGCAATGTGCTTTCTTTTTCCAAGGTGAATAATGTTTCCCTTCCTGATTCATCTCTCCTGGATTTGTTCTTTTAATTGTAAAATCGGATGGACAAAAATGTTGTCCAGAGATGTCTGGACTGAGGCATCCATACAGTTTGTCATTATTATGTGATCTTTCATTATACATTATGTTACTGAGATACATCATCTATCAAGCCTTACCGAGAAAAAGGTTTTTTTTTCTTAAAAAATATACAGTTATGCTTTGGAATACTGCATGTGGAGTTTCTTATGAATGTAAACCAACTGTGAGGCCTCCCTGTCGACTAGTTCTACAGACGATAATTGGAGTTTCACACTGGTCTGAGCCGTGGGCCAGGCTCTTCAACCATAATACATGAGAACAGGGCACAGAGACGTTCAGCCGACCAGTGGTTAAATGAGTCCCATAAAAGTTGATAAGGAATCTTTCCAAAACTTCTTTAAGGTATTGGACTCAATCCTAAATAAGCATTACAAAAGGAACACTATCTCAGGGTGTGCTTTATCTTTGTGAGCTGTAGGATTTCACATGGTGGTGCTGCATCAGGAAAGGTTTCTGAGGAATGGAAGGGCAGGAGCTCAGCTGGTATCAAGTATGTTGATTACACATGAGCAAACAGAGATGTGATTAATGTGTGTTTTAGTGGCTACATACTGTCATTCCATTCAAACATTGCTACTGATAGTGAAACGTTTCATGTCTCTGGTATATTATAGACCTTGAAATGGAAATGCCTTGTATTTACATTTCTTGTAATCTAGACACTATCTCTGCTGAAGCTGACACGTAAATTTTGCAATTTTGAGGAGACAAAGCATGTGTGTGGAGAAAACATGCTGCTATGTTGTAGTTGAGAGGCAGCAGAATTCTTTAACTTTCATTTCTAAAAGAAATATATTATGGGCCTTATAGCTGAAAGCCAGTCTCAACTGTTACTGCAGAGTGATGGTTGCTCTATAATAAACTTACGATGCTGTCATGAGATGAAATATATAGTTATAGGCACACGCTTGAGTTATAAATATTTGATTCTGCTTTTTTCAAAGCCTTACAGTTTGAATCATAGGTTTTTTTTGGCTTCCTTTATAGATTGTATGAGAGCAAGCTGATTCACCATTGTACAAAAATATCTTTGGAGAGGAAGAGAAGGACATTGAATATCAAGAGGTTTATTGAGGAAAAAAAAAAGGTGGACAAGGAGGAAAAAAGAAAAATTAAGATACAGAGCTTGTGAGAGTCACTCCATCAAGCAGGAAAATAGACTTGTTCTCCTCCAGTGTGCTGAACCGTTTCAGGCTGCTGCCTGCTGTAGTCTGTCATTCTTCCCTGGTCTTTGCCTTGTCTGTTCCCTTTTTTGTTGTTGTTCACAGCAATAGAAGTCTTCTCTGGAGGACTGTAATGATAAATGAATAGAAACTAGGACATCTGTCTTAGTTATAATTGCAACCTTGCAACTTTTAAGGAGGATTTCCTGGCATAGAAATTCTCTAGAACCTACTCGGTCATAGGAGCGGCGTCACCAATGATGCCGGCAGAAAACATCTCTTATGACATGGTCAGAGCAGCACCTAACACTAAGTAACCATGGAAAAAAGTGTTTGACGTAGATGCTGTTAGTTTTGTGGTGGCATATATTTTCAAGTATGGCATTGACTGCACGTATCCTTCAGTGTATTATTATATATGGCTTAGAGGAAAGATCCATAAAAAAAAGTGCATCTAGTTCATCTTCGTTTCATCAGATTAGTCGCAGGGTGAGTCAACCTGCGTAGAACTCTAGTCAACTGTTCAATTTTGGAGGCAGTCTGTCCTTCAGTGGTGCCCGGGCTTGCATAAGATTTTTTGCTCTGAAGCAGTGATATCCCTTGTACAAGAGCAGCTTCGGGGCCAGACTTGGAGGCCTGGTTCACGCCCATTATGTTTCAGTGTTCACAGGGTTGCCTCTGAGGTAGCTGGCACGTGGGTTTCTGGGGCCTCCGACTTGTCAAAGCTCTCAAGCTCATATTTACTTGTATGCAGCCTCATATGGCACTGGCACACGTGTAACAGGCCTTCATGCAACGCTTCTTAAATGCCCATAAAGTTATATATAAAAAAGGTAGGTAGGTTTTTGTACCTAACCTGTGTTCAGGCTGCCCACAAAGAAAATGTGACCAGGCAGTGTGGGGCTAAGTGGCCTGCATGTGGCCAGAGCACTTCTAGAGGGAGGAGAGTCTCTGATGAATCCTTTATTTTTGGTGAAATAGCAACAACACAAATAAAAGGAGCCCAGGTAGTGTTCTCCTCAATCCTAACAATGAGGGGAATGGATTCAAGGAGGAGAAGGTGGATATGGCAGATTAACAGCTGGCTGCACCTCTGGGCTTGGCAACAGGGTTTTGGTTTCAAAACAGAGACCATGGGACTCTGTTTTACGACCA
>VWPW01028147.1:0-29586 GCA_013389825.1 Crypturellus undulatus | reverse complement strand
TTTTTTTTTTTTTGAATCTAGCTCTCTTGTCGTTCCAAAAAAGTCCGAACTTGCCAGATCTTAAGCTCCAAGCACGAGAGATGCTTCATTTTCTCAGTCCTTCAGTGACACTTGCATTTCGTTCAGCTGCATGAAAGGCACCTGCCTCTGTGCTGCTCTCCGGCCCGTGTGCTGAGCAGCAGCTCAGCAGCACCTCCAGGGTCCCCCAAGCACGGTGACCGGACAGTGCAGTCCTGGGGCAAAAAAGAGACAGGGACATTGTACGCAGCTGAGGGAATGTCTGCTAGAATATGGGGAGGTTGGTCCTCCTTCCCCTCTTTTATATGCCCCAGCATGGCGCGGGTTGTATCCATTGTATGACTGACTTGAGCCTTTGCACCTGGGGTTCAGGTAATCTGAGGTGCTGTACGTGGGAATATCTCAGAAACTGATCACAGTTCATCACTGGATATCAACTTAGTTTACATTTATAAATAGGTCTTTGTCATAAGCTTCACCTTTGTCACATAAGATTGCAAATGAAGTCTGAAAAAATGTGCTGGAAATATTGTCTAAAGTCTTAAGAGAATATACGTTTACAGGCATGTTTGATGAGAATTGCTTACGATTCTGATTTTTGTTCCTACACTAAAAATAAAACAATATACGAGTGGTTAATTGTAAATTACCTAACAAATTCTGTCTTGGAGCGTGGCTACAAGTTAAAATAGCTATTGAACTTACTACATTTCACTCAGAAATTTTATTATAGTCTATCAAGCTGAGATCAGCAGCTTCTTTCAAGAATTCATGTCTTGAGAGGCTTGAAAATTACCTGCAGAGCTGATGAAAATTGTGGTCAAGGAGAGGACATGGACTTCTAAAAGCTTCCATAATTCTAAATGTCATGGCCCTTCACCACTAGAGGACAGCAAGACTTCAGGAAACCGGGAGGATTGACTAGGTGAGAGAAAAAGAAGGAAGTTGCTTACAGAGTTAAGAAAGTCTCATTTCAAAAGGAACATGTTTTTAGCTGCGATTGTGCATCAAAAATTAAGACAGTCTTGGAAGTTGTTTGGAACTGAAGTACAGAAGAGAATGGTATACAGATAGCAATAAAGTTTTAGTTTATCTAAAGTTACAATATCAGTCACAGACAATATTCGATACTTGCTAGTTCTGAGAGCCAAATACTGTTTCGGTTCATTGCCCTGATGTCAGTGAGAAGAGGACTTTCTTTTGTAATGTTAAATGACTCCAGGTGTACTGATTTTTTACATTAAAGAGTTAAATGCCCTTGTGTAGGAAGGGTACTGCAGTTCGTTGTTCAAAATGGAAAAATTAGTTTGAAACCATTGAAAAGGCAAGTTCTGCCTCTGCACCTGTCTGTTAACTTTAACCATGCTCTTGTCTACCAGGTTGTAATTCAAGCACTCCTGAAATGTTTCAAAATGAAGTAAAGAAACGGGGTTTAGAATAATATGATTCATAATCAAAACTGAACTTTTCGTCTTCTCAAAATGTCAGACAAGATAAACTTTTGCAATCTTTATGGTAAGTAACTCAGTGACACTTCTCCATTAAAATCTCAGAAGAAGCAACTATTTTTTGTCATAAATCTGAACTGGCTTTGACTGAAAATTCCACAATGAGTTATCATCCCAGCTAGAAAAGAGCTTTTGAGCATCCAGTTTATCATCACTGGGCTGAGAAGGACATAGCAGATTTTGCAGTCTCATGGTCATTTCATCTCAGGCCAGCTGGCTGCGTGTTGTGTGTGGGCACTATGCCCTAGGATCAAATAGTCCCGATCACCAGAAATACATCTGAAAGGAAGGAAAATGTCCAAATAAACTGGAAAAAGGGGGATCAGCATAGAAGAAACATGCTGAAGATTGCACCAAATACTTTTTCTCAGGCAGCTTTAGAGTGCTTTGTACAAAACCTCCCTGCATTCTTGGGAATGTGCAGTTCAATAGGAACTAAGTGAAATTTGGTGAATACTGGAGTGTGGCATTGTTCATACAAAGAACATCTGGTTTGCTAGAACCAAGTGTCCAGATAGTTTATCCTAATGTGGATTTACAAATTAAGCACCCAAAACTATGTTTCCAAAGGGCACATCTAGTAGGGTTTGTCTGAGCATACCTCACGCTGTGAAGTTCAACAAAAGTTTCTTTAAAAACACATCTGGAAATGGTGCTGCCACACAAGCCAAAAGGTTGGCACCTGAGGTCTTTGCTTTAGCCTCCATCAGCTCAATCCTGCGTCTTTCTTAGATGTAGGTTTTCTAGAAGAGTGCCCTGACCACGTGGCTGTAGGGAAGAGCGGGCTAGACCTTCTGCACCAGTCCTCTGAGGCTCAGCATGTGGTTCATGAGAGACCGCACGGTTCAAGGAGCCAAAGAAAGAGAGAATTAAAATGAAGCTTCCCAGCAGTTCTTAGCAGCTACGGTATCAAGGAACACATAACTTGAGCCTGGTAACATTTGAAACTCTGATTTCAGCTCTGAACGGGTTCCTAGAAAAGCCTAATTGCCCTAAACTCCTGCCTTCTACTGTAAGGCCCCTGAAAATTAAATATTGAATTTCTTCAGCCTCTCTTGATCCCACCAGTTTTCATTGTGCAGCTAGGAGTGCTCACTGTTGAAGAAAGCAGCAGTATTTTATTCTTTATCTTTCTGAACAGGATACCATTTTAAACAATTAACCTGGACAGTGGGAAAGCTGCTAAAATGAGGGACAGAATCTCAAGCATTTTCTGCAGAGTTCATGTTCTTACAATGAGCCTGTGGTTTCTTGGGTGCTGCATTAGTTTTGCGTGCATGACCAGGATCTGACAAGTGAAAGATGCAGAAGTTTATTTCTGTGTATTTCCACATTACTGCATGGCATAACTTAGTTTATATGGTTTTCCAAGAGATATCTTGGGCTATTGGGCTAGCAGTTTTCTAGCACTTTTTTTAGTTTAAATTCTCTGTATGTGATGTGCATTGATGATGATGATTCTCTTTTTATAACTGCAGCGACTTCTGAGTATCCTGAGCACACAGAAAGATTAGATAAGCATTGCACAACAGGAAAGGCTGAAGAACAGTGGAGCCGCATGTTCTCAAGCATATACCCGTTTAATCATTTTAAATCATTTTAATCATTTTAAAAATGTGCCTCAGCTGAAGAAAGACTTTGTGGTCAGATACAGATTCTATTGAGTTACAACTGTTATTTAAACACAATGATCTATGTTGTGGCACTGCTGAAATTAGAACAATAGGCTATAGCATGGTGAAAGATGTAGTCAGTTTTTCTCTGCAACGTGAGGCATGCCGATACAGTAACTGCTGCGAGGACTTCAGACTGAGGGTGTAAAGGTCTGTGGTTCGTACCATAACTCGTCTTGCTTTGGGAGTTTTGTAGCAGTGAACTGTGACCAGAGAGAACAGGAGGGGAGAAAAGACTCGTTTGGAGTGCACACGGCAGACATGGGCGCTCGTGGAGTTTCTTATGGTGTGTTAGTTAGCACCCTGTGTCTCCACTTTGGGAGTAGCTTAAGTTTGTGGACTGTGACTATGCAGATGTGTCTGCAAAGAGGCCAGGGCTGTTACCAGAGAGGAAATCCAGCTGTGATCTTGCGAGCCTCTGGAGAGCTGGGACTGGGGAGCATCTTCACACCATCAGGTGGTTCTAGCTCTTACCAGGTAGGCCCAGCTCATCGTTGCATAGTGAGATATGCTGAAGATTGCCCACCATGGGCCCGCTGAGCAGCTCTGCAGTGACTGCACCCAGTCTGGTGCGGTGGGAGCTCTCAGCTCACCGTGCCGCTGCTCTACAGATGGTCTGTTCAGAGGGGGTGCACCTGCACCGGCTCGATGTGGGGTAGCTGGGTTTACAGACCGTCCTCTGCAGGACTTTTGTCAGGAAAATGTGAGAACTCTGTTTTGACATAGCAAGTCTGGTTGTATGTGCTTTGCTCCTGGAGCCAACCTTCTCTACAGCACCTCACAAGTGAGTATTACAGAGGACTACTGAAAATATCTTGAAGACTTCAAAGGAAAGGACATACTAATTAATTTTTACTTAATTTCTGAAAAGTTGCTTGCCCTGCTGTCCTTACAAAAAACATCTTTCCTGCCTTAGGAGTTCATTCCCATTCAGTTTCACCTTTCACCATCTCTTAGTGCATGGCTCAGGAGTTGTACCACAACCAGGTAGCTGCTAGCAAGGTCTCCTCCCTCCTGCTACTCAAACATCGGTGTTGAAACAGCCGCACATTTCTTTGCGTTCCCTTAGGTTCTGCTCAGCACTTCAAGTTTGGCTCCTGTTTGTGCCTCGCTCCCTTAACTCTTGAGTCACTCCTCTATCTCTTTCCTTCCCACCTCCACAACCCTTAGTTTGGAGGTGGAACTCTGTGTGAAGAGATATCAGGTATGGCAAAGAAAGGGGACAAGGATAAGAGCGAGTTTTTCAGCTTGGAGTCAACACGGGTGAACGGCTCAAGCAGCGGAATCTCAAGCCTGGAATCTCTTCTTATCTCCTCTGTGGTAGGAAGCAGAGCACAGGTACCACAAATCACTGGGAAAAGACAAGGCAAGAGTTTGGACTGAGATGCAGCCTTTCATAGCTGCTGGTGTCTCCGTACATTAGAAAGCTGTCGTTGCAGTCGCTTCTTTTGCTTCTTTTATTTTTTACTAAAAGCTTCAGTTCTGTGCAGAGGAAGCTGCAATGCGAAAAGAGATTAAACTTCCCAGAGCAGTTTCTAACAAAAACAAATCAGGCAAAGACTTTTGAAATTTTCTGCTTTTTTAAATAGCTTTTATATTAACTTCAGAGAGAAAATATGCTCTAAAACACAATGTATTTAGAAACGGCAAATTGACACTTTATTCTTGAAAATGGTAAACAAAGCCATGAAAAGCATAGCTCAGGCTTGTCAAAAGCCTCAATCAGAAGAAACATTTTTATACTGCATCTTCAAAACAATTTTACTAGAATTCAGTCCTGAAAATAGTAACCTTACCTGCCTTTTAATTGTTAAATGCCAGAGCTGGGCTTATGTTCATAGTAAAACTAGATGATGAACAGCACCAAGTGAATGACCTTTATTGAATAAACAATTTATTGCAGTCTGTGGTGAATAAACAATTTATTGACATGGCTTTAGATTAGGTGATAGGTTTGAATAAATTCTGCCAATATCTAAAAGTAGAGGAAGCCTTCAAAACATTGCTTTATTCCCTCCTCCCCAAAGCCTATCACTTCATTCTTATGCCCCTGCTAAAGGAACACCTGAGGCTACTGGAAACACTGAGAGTTTGCTTTGAAAAGTAATCCACGTGGAAGAGAAACCACGAGTAAGCAGAGTCCCTGGTCATCCTGCTACAGTCGCACTTTGTACACAGATGGTGGACGAAACCAGTTGCAGTTTCTGAGTTAAGGACCAGATTGCATCAGGAACTCCAGTAGCAATGAGCTTTTCCTTTTCCCTCTAGTGCCTGGGCAGCTTGCAAAGCAACCAGAGACAAGTGCAGTATCTTCAGGGTGTGATCCGTGACATTACTTTCTCCATGCTCCCCAGGAACCTTGAGGGGTGGGTGTTTGTGTTTAGCGAAGAGCAAACTCAGATGCTCCAAATCTCTCCACACTCATTTTGCAGCAAGGCCTTTTGGCAATTGTATTCCAGGGCCCTCAGCTGGGTTTTTGGCAGGGTGTGCTCAGGAAATGAGCTGTGTCCGTGTCCTCTTGCTGCTGCAGTTCGGGCTGTGGTGTTAACACCGAGTCCCTCCATCCCCTGCATGGGAAGCCGCAGTGACTGGATCCATCTTTGCGGGGGCCAGCCTGTCTCTGGCCAAGCTGCGACGTAGAGCTGTGTTTACAGGGCATGGTTGGCTTTCCCGAGCTTGGGAAATGCTCTGCTACGTATAAAGGGTCTCCTTAAGCACCAGGCCCTTTTCAGGAGGGTGGCAAGCCGGGTGCCAGCCCAAGTACAGGGCTCACAGACAAAAGAGCAGAGCCCAGATGGGAGGCAGTGCCCCAAGCCCATGGGGCACGAGCAAGGGGTCTGAGCACACACTTTGTTCAGTGGTGCTGGGGCAGAGCCCGTGCGCTCCGTAGGGGCTTCTGAGTTTGTGTTTCAGTGCAGTCGTGTGAATTTCGATGAGTTTCAAGAAGCTACGTATTCAGTCAGTGACGCCTTAGGGAATCTTTAATGTGCTGAATGTTTGGGTAGCTGGCTCTCTGCTTATAGCATGCTTCTAGTGTCACTGCGGGAAGAAAACTAGGCTCTTGTCAGTTATTTAAGAGAAAATGGTGAAAATCAGATGTAGTAAATAATCAAATCCTTGCTAAAATGCCTTCTTCTGCAATTCTGCGCTAATAAAAGCAGGAATCTTATCCATGACAAATTCTACAGAAAATAATCAGCCCCTGTAAGTGGTAGATCACTTATTTGTTTGTCAGCTTGGAACCTCTCAATAAGTTTAGCCGGTAAAGATAATTGTTTTAGACATATTTCACGCTTCCAATATTAGTCTAGCTGTTTAACTACTTTGATAGGTTTGCGCTTCATTAACTGTCATGTGCTTAATTTATCATCTGTTTTCATGGGATTCTGTGTGTTGGGCCCTGTCTCTCTTCCTGTTAAGTTTTGCTTCAGGAAACTTCAAAACCATATTAACATATAAACCTACAAAGAAGGGGCGATAGTAAGTATTCCTTGCAGACCAGTATTCCCGTGGGATCACAGAGATGTAGGTTTTCTCACTCTGCAGAATTCCAGCTGTGTGGAATGGACGTAACAAAACTCTTTGATCTCTTTTTCCAAAAGTGGCGCCTGTATATTGCGATCCCAGGGGCATATTTTAGTAATCTAAAACAGGGTGTAGAACACTTGGAATGCTTGGTGGGATGCTCAGTGTTCAAAGCCACGTGGCTGCGTGACCTGCTCGAGGTGGGGACCAAGTGGAGACGGAGAAATCAGGAGAGCAGGAGCCTGCTCCAGGGCAACCCATGTGGATGTGAGCGAGGCGCTGGGCAGTGGATGTTAGCAGCTTCATGCAACTACCCTTGCATATGGTCGGGCAGCTGTGCGCTTGCTTGTGTCAAAAGCCCATGTTGTTAATGTGCCTTGGAGCTGGTTCATTCAGAGAGCGCTCCGGGCCAGAGCATAACGAAGCAAAGCTTTGCTCTCTGCCTGAGTTGAAATATTTTGATTAAATGACAGCTAAATTAATAAAAAGCTCCTGTATGACATAGGAGTTTGACTGCTTTTCCATCAGATTTCTTAGAACAATAATGAATTGGTCTTCCCTTCTATTTGAGCCTGTGCAAATATTTGGCCTCAATGCCTTTTTCTTGCGTTTATGCACTATTCTTTGTTTAAAAAAAAAAAACCCTTTGTTTGTTAGGGAAGGTTGGAAGTGGGAGATATTATTGTTTTAGGCTATGGTTACATTGCCTCAGCTGGATTGCAGGGGTGAGTAGTCAGCAGTAGTGTTGGCAGAAAGAGAATAGGAAATTAACTAAAGGAGAAACTAGAGGGGAGAGATATTAAGTAAGTGCCCTAAAGAATTATTTTTCTTAGTAATTTCTTAGAAATTTCTTTCCTAGACCCCTAACAACAAAACTCTGTAGACTGTTCTGTGGTTATTGTTGTTTTATAATTCAAAGTGTATTTGATTATTTGCACTACTCAGCAGAATCTTCCCTAAATCTCGATGAGTGTCTCATGTAACCAGTGTATTTGTTTCTGGTGTAAGAAGTTGTCCTTTCTTTGTAGGTTACTTAGTTTTCTGTTATTCCTTCTGTTGAGGCACTTTCACTTTGCTTTGCTATAATGCTGTAGCTGCTTTAAATAATATATGTTAAAAGGGAATTGAAATTGAAACACAGGCTAGACCAGAATGACCAAGATTTTAGGAAGATGGTGGATTTTTAAATGGAGCCAATAAATGTCGGCTGTGGCAGCAAAAGGACTTTTATTTTTTCCATTTGTTCACAGTCTGGGCCTAAATATTTATTCTAAATTTGTTGGGGGGAGAGATGGAAATTTAAGTACAGTGTTACAGGTATGCCACCATTATCATGACTTTTCAAAACTATTTGGGAAATTAATCAAATACTTCCGTCTGTCCACTATTTTTTTTTCAAGAAAAATCCTGTTAAAATCCCCCAAAGCAAACTAAGGTGGAAAAACATAGTTGGATGTCTATTTTGGTTATTCTTTTTTTTCTTTTTCTTTTGTGGTTTTTTTTTGGCGGGGAGAGGCGAAGAGGAGGGGGACTAGCGAAAAAGCACACAGAAGCAGTGTAGATTTATGGAAAAACATGTGCTACGTCACATTGCTAAACCCACTGCAGCCATCCAGATTATATCCAGAAACAGAAAATGAATGAACTTCTGCCTAAAAGTTCCACTAAAATATGTATTCACTTCACAAATGTGCGTTGTGTAACAGAGCATAATAAAAATGTAGAAGTCACTGATGAAGAACTCTGCAAAAATCATCATGATTTAGTAGAAATATCACTGAAAATAATAAAAGATAAAAAATAAGGGAACTGCTTTTCTGTAGAAAAAGAAGAAAAATGAGTAAGAAAAGGTAGGATTGTATCAATTAACACATAGTTCACATAAGTTTTCCTAAGAGAGTGTAATCCTGTATTAATGCAGCTTCTTTAACTTGGCGGTACAAGGTTTGGTTTGAACTCAGAAAACTCTTTGGAGTTTTAATATCTTCTTAAATAAGCTCACAAAAAAACCTAGAGTCTCTGCAAAGAGACTTTGCATCAATTGTTTTAAACCTTCTAAAAGGGAACACGTGCAAGTTTCCAACAGGAGTTTTTGGGCTTGCAAAAGCTCAGACCTCTGAGTGTATCTGTCTTTTTGATCAGCTTGAACACGTGCTTAGAAATTTCCTAGTTGCACCTTTAGAAAGACGAATGGTAGGTCTGGACCCCATTCCTACAAGCAGGAACTTGAAATAGGTCAGAGCTGTGTTTACTGGTATTACTAGCTCTTTGTAATAGCAGGGGCTCACAGGCCGATGTTTTGATCTGGTAGCAAGAGCATATTTTTCCTTTAGTTTGCTGCTTCTGCTGCATATTGTATGGCGAGAACACAGACTAGATGAAAAGCCTTCCTTTACAAACGGTGATGTTTACCCTGCTGGAGGTGAATCTGGAATTCTGGAAGCTAAAGGCATGAAAATAATATTTTATTGTCTTGCTTATTCTAGCCATCTTTTTCTTTTTTACCATGGAAGTCTGAAGCAGCATCAAACTTTGTCTGTCCTAATAAGCATCTCACTATTTCTGGTGCTGTTCTGAAAACCACAACAAGAGAAGCTGTTGTTTGTGCTGGGTTTTGGCATGAAGGCCCCGACTTCCAGGGAAGATGAGTATTTTGAAATGCATAATGGTGTCAAGCCAGCAGCAGCCAAGCAAATTAAAGAAACCAAAGGGAAAACAGTTATGCAGTCAGTCCTGGACAGGGATAATAGAGAAAGGGCGTAAAAACAAAGTTTGACAGAGTGAGGAACCCATAATATGAAGCCTATTTCTCTCTTCTGTACCACCGTCGTTTGGAAAAAGTGCAATAACGGCAGTGCAGGAGGGAAGGAGCCTAGAGACCAGTGAAGTGAAGGCAGAGGAAAGAAGTGCATGAAAGGAGAAAAGTGCAAGTCAGTGAGATAAAGACAGGCGTAGATGGGGATGCGGTTTCAGAGGGCAAAAACTGGCAGGCCACAGAAACAAGTGCAAAGGGCAGAGCTGATGGAACAGGAATTTGTTACTTGGCAGTTCTCATCGGCTCACGTGGCCAAGCTTTACCTTCTCAGGCCCCTTGCCTCCGTCCGGTGCCACTGCACTGGCTCCGTCTTCACGTTTCGTCTGTCGCTGACCAGAAGGCAGGAGGATGGGGACGGTGCCAGCAGGCTGGGGCAGGCGTCCTGCACCACCCAGCTCCTCTCCGTGTAGCTGCTGGCCGTGTAGCTGCTGTGCCCAGGAGCTATAAGCAGATCTTTCGTTCCCTGACGTAACAGCTGTATGTTTCTTATGATGTATTTTGCTGCTTCTGATGGCAAGCAGCGCTGCATTTTAAGGCCAGATTGATTTCTGTAAGGGATTTCTGGTTGGTGTAAAACATAGGATTCCACTGACTTAAATCCAGCTGAAGATGAGGGTTTGTTCCAAGAGTCTGACAGATGATGCCAAGGGCGGCAGCAGTGTGGAGGGAGGAGAGGCTGCGCGGTTTCCCAAAGAGCTTGGTTTCCCAAAGCAGTCCTCCGGGTTCGGGNTAACAGCTGTATGTTTCTTATGATGTATTTTGCTGCTTCTGACTGCAAACAGCGCTGCATTTTAAGGCCAGATTGATTTCTGTAAGGGATTTCTGGTTGGTGTAAAACATAGGATTCCACTGACTTAAACCCAGTTGAAGATGAGGGTTTGTTCCAAGAGTCTGACAGATGATGCCAAGGGCGGCAGCAGTGTGGAGGGAGGAGAGGCTGCGCAGTTTCCCAAAGCAGAGCTTGGTTTCCCAAAGCAGTCCTCTGGGTTCGGGGAGCAGTTGTCACCAAACGGTAGGTGTCTGCTCCCCGCTTATGGAGCAGCCCGTTTTGCCCTCATTTGTGCTGACTGCAGAGTCCTGTACAGCTAACAGCTGGTTGCGTACCAGAGTTCTGCTCAGCGAAAATCTTCCAGAGGCGCTCGAGTCTTGCTTTGGATCATGGAAAACAGTCGGAGCAATGAATTTAGTTGTTCAGTGAAACAAAAAATTAGTGGCCGCAGGCTTGCTGTGTGCTGTTAACTGCCTCACGAAGACAACAGCGCCAGACTTTTTTTTGAGTTCCAAAGCGAATCCTTCTGGGATAGGATCTGTGCACATTCACTGAGCGTATAAAAAATAATAATGACCTGCAGGGAGTTAAGCAGCTGCAAGCTGTATTAACCCTAGAATAGGTGCCCAAAGAGAAATGGATCTTATTAAACAATGCTCCTAGGGAAGGGTCTGCACGAGAGAGAAGCTTCATCCTGTTGCTTCCATAAGGGCAGATGGGCCAGTCCAGGCAGGGTTTTTAAAAGGTTTTCCATTTCCAAAGGCTTCAGGTGCAACCGTCTCAGCAGTGAGTTGTTCACCTGCAGAACAGGGAAGACCCGGGCTGAAATGTCAGATGCTCCAAACTGCAGCAGTTCGTAACTGCATCCGCTAGCCAGGCAGCAGCTCACCTTCATGGGCTAGCTAACAGCAAATGACTACGTGAAAATATTGGTGAGGACAAATGACTTAAACCTACAGTTGCTGTCCATATGGAGCTTCTCTTTCCCGAAGTACAGACAAATGAAATGTATACATCTGCATTGTCTTCCAGGGAATAGCCCCAGAACTGTAGCCCCAAAGAAGCAAGTATCAGCAGTGGAAGAGTTTATATTACATATTTGCGTATCTTTCAACTTTTCCATTCTAAGATTAATTGGTTTTGACCTCAGTCAAGGACATTTGTGATATTCAAACCTTTCTAATATTACTTAAAAGAAATTTGTCAAGTACTTCCATAGATTCTAATTTATATCTCTGGTTAACCTTATTAGAGCTTTGACAATTGCATTTTTCTTCTGCTGATTTTATCCTTATTTTAAAACTGTGTCTCCCGCTCATCTGAACGGAACAAAAGCCAAAAGCATCTCTGGGGTTGACTGTCCTGCCTTTGTGCCAAGATCATTTGTTTCCTTATTTTTCAACTGTATGGAAACAAAATCAGTTCATCCACATACAGCCAAATTGTAGCTCTCCAGAGCACATTTCCGCAGTCAAGTCATTGAGTAGCAAGCATTTCTCGGGAGATACAAAGACACTGGCAAACTTTGGGCTTGTGCAGGTGTATAACTTAGCATCCCCGGAGACAGAAATAGTTGAAGTGTGTAGATGAAACACAGGCATTTTCTTTGGGGAAAATAGGTCTAATTTTGCTTTACTTTTTAATGTCAGTAAGAGAGAACACACTGAATGCTTTAGGCAGTTGTCACTTCATTGAATGGTAAGTAACCTTGGATAATGCACAAGTAAAAGCAGATTTTTTAACACAAAAAAATCTATAAAACTATTCTTCATGAATCATTATTTAGCCCTCTGTACTTTCTAAAGTGCAATATTATTTGCTGCTTATGTCTTCAAATAGAGAGGGAAAAGTGAGCTTTGTGGGACACGCAGAATACCACATCTGCACCGTTGATCAGCAGATATTGAAGAACATTTTGGAGAATGTTTTGGAGCTGCTTCACAATGAGGCTGCTTTAGTGTGAGTGCATCCTCGTCCTAGCTGTGGCATTGTACGGTGAGAAAGATTTGAATGATGAAAGAAAAACTCTTCATGCTTTCCATCATGCTGAGGAACTTATTTCACTTTTTTTCATGTTAAAAAATCAATCTGGTCTTAAAGGATACCAAGTTTCTATTGCAGTTTTTATTATTTGTATTAAATCCTAAGTTTAGCTATGATAGCTACTCTCTTTTACTGTATTTTAGATGAAATAATCCAATTTAAGACTTTAAATAATATCTGCTAAATATCAAGAAGGCTCATGTATGTTATATATTTATATATATCCCAATACACAGAGATCAAGGAATTTTATAAGATTCTTTTGTAATTAAAAAAAGAAAGCTTTATATCACTTATATCATGTGTTCATTTAAGACTTAAAAATCAGTCTTAAAATACTTCACAAAGGTAGTTCAGGTAAAAAATACAGTTATGGACACAAAAATGGCCTTCCAAAAAAAATACTGTTAGTGTAAAGATGTGTTTTTAGTCTTGGTTCAGGCAATGAAGAAATGAAACCAGTGCTGTGCTTGAGTTCAGGTTCACCAGTCATAAGTTACTGTCTCCTTGCAGGGCTGTGTGTGGGGGGAATTCATTAATCTTCAAATATACTCTTTATTCATCCTCATTAGCAAATGAGGTAAATGAAATCAATCAGCTTGTATCTAAGGGCAGAACTGTGCCCCTGCTCTGACCTGGAAGACATGCGGTGAGCTTTGCCACGTGCCAGGAGAAAGGGCTTATTTTATCTTTCCTGTGCTCCGGCGGTCCTGCCACATGGATGTCTGGTTTGTCTACACTTGCCTCTTACGTCCTAGCAAAGAGAGTCTTCAAGCAGCATGAAGAATGTATATGTAGCAGTGAACTACAACACCTAAAGACAGAGAAACATCATGTTATCTTCTTTTAAAAATATAGCTCTTTAAGAAGAAGTGAACTTATTTGCAGAGGTGAGATGGAGAATCAGCTTGCACATTTACAAAGGAGCATTTGGGAAATAGCTGGCCATATGATGGTTGTTTTATAAGAAGGAGCTATACACTCTTAAATCCAGATCGCTCTTAGATCTAGATCCTGACGAATACAAGTACTTTTCAGGATCTGCGCTGTAATTGCAGGAGAACCTTAGTTATTGCTTGGGACCTTAGATGCCTTACATGTTACAGAGTTAGATGTGCACACTCTGAAAATAAATACTAGTGTTTTCTGTTTACTTGTAATAAAAAAGGGGAGCCAGTGGAAGGCTGCAAAGCTATTGTAGTCACTTGGAAATGACTCTTTCATCAGCTTTCTGGTATCAGCAGATCCAGCTTGCCCATAGAAAGGAAGTTGCAGTAATGAGCTCTAGATCCTATAGCTGCATAGGATGTGCAGCATCGTAGAGGTGGAATGGAGCTTTTTAAGCTGATCTAGATTTAGACATAAGATGAGTGTCTGGATTTAGAAGAATGGCAAACTCAACTAGCATATACAAATTCCTTGAACATAGTACCCGACAAGAGAGATTCATTGATTGGGAAAGCATGTAGACAAGAGAGAGCTCCAAAGAAAACTGAAGAGCATCTTAGTTTCAGTTGATAAGGAGGTGGTGATTGGATGCCTGTGATCCAGACACAGATTTTAGGGGAATTGGAAAGAGATGGTTGTGATTTGTGCACCACAGAATATCTAATGTTTTTGAATGCTACTGCCCGGGGATACAGTTGTCCAATCTATTCTTAACCAGTCTTCAGATTGTTCAACCTGTCTTTCATATTAATTCACCCTACCTGTATCATTAGAAAGTTCTTGCTGATGTCTAACCAGAGTTCATTGTCTAATTGTACATGTGGCCATTCATTCTTCTGTGTTTTGAGATAAAATGGCAGTTCCTTCAGCCTCCACATAACTCCCACTTCCAAACCTCATTGTAAGTATTCTTGTCAGAATTTTTTTTCCCAATTAATGCACATTTGTGTTGAAGTACGGTACACAGATCTGGCTTTTGAAGCTTCAGTCGTTTTTGAAAAGACTGGATGGATGGTTTCATGTGTTTTGTGTAGTGTGCTCTTGCTTATAAATCACAGCAGGATGTTTGCTGTTCTTACTTCATGACACAGGAGGTTCCTGTTCACATTTGGCTGCTGGGATCCTAAGATTCTCTTCTGAAGACAGACCTGCCACCCAGCTAGTTATTCCTTGTTCTGTATTTTTGCAGATATGCTTAAGTATAATGCTATCTACTGTGTGTAGGGATTTCTGTCTGATTTTTCCAAACCATTTCTCCGGCATATTAAGATTATTTTGAATTCTAATCCTATCCTCCTGCACATTTACTGCTTCATAATATCTGCAAATTTAATAACCATACTCTATTTCATCCTCCGTTTCTCTTTAATAGTCTTCAGTAACTTTACCAGTCCTTCAGAAATACCTGCTGTGAGTTCTGAGACTGAAACGTCTGCAGTCTTGGTTCTGGATGGTGACTGTTTGCTCAGAACTAGTCATTTTATATGTAAAGTTAGGATGATTTTGTCCCGTCACTTTAAATTTGCCTTACATCATTGAATTTCGTATTTCATTCTGTCTTTCCTTCAGGCCTTCTACAATTCTTAATTCTTTCCTGCCTCAAGTATCTAACTCTTGTGAGAAAATCTTGTCATCCGACTATTCGCCACCTTCCCGAGGCCCCGTGACCCAGCGCACAGGCCAGCACAGATCCCGCGGCTGGAGACCTCTCTCTCTGCCGTCAAAACTGCCCGTTCGTTGCCACTTTTTCCTGTTTTCCAATCAATTATTTATCCCTGTGAGGATTTTTCTCCTTATCCCAGGGCCGCTGAGCAGGAAATTTTGGTAAGGAATATGGTAAAATGTTTTTCAGAAATCTGCATGGACTGTATCAGCTGGATCTTCTGCACCCAAATTTTTATTTCACTTGGAAAACTGAAGTGGATTTCTGAGTTTTGTTTTTCCCTTGCAGCTGCCATTCTGGCTTTTCCCCAGGATGTCACATACTCTTCAAGGCTTTTTTGTAAAGATTGGTGCCATACGAGCTTTCTTCCATTCCTTTCAAGTCAAAGGGATTCAAATGATTCAAATGCTTTCAAGCATTTATTACTCTAAAAATATACCCAGAATTTTAAATGAAGGGATATAATCCACTGAGATTACAAGATATATGATGAATAAATGGAATTTATAGTTATTTCCAAAGATCACATGAGCAATAAAATGACCAATATATTTAAAAGTATGATGGTACGTAAGTTACGGTAACATTTTTACTACTTAGTTTAAGACAAAAGGTGCCAAAGGAAGTGAAATAGCTTAGCCCAGAGCACAGAATGGTGTCCATCAGTGGGGAAAGTAGCCCAGAACAAAAAATGCTTCCTTTAGAAAATGATTTTGTTCATGGATGTTAAAAGTGAAGGTCAGCCTGACCCTGCGGCCTTGACTTTTATTCAGTGGTGTAATGTGTGTATTGTTGGCTATAGTACACAGGGTTCCCTTGATCAGAAAATATAATTATAGAAAAATAGAATTTGGATATTGAAGGTTAATGACCTTAGTGTATTCAATTTCATGCTATCTACAAGATAATTAAATTGAGTTTCTTATAAGGCTATTTTTAATAGCTGCTGGACATTTTCCATTTGAGAGAGCACTGTTAGTAATTACAGGGCCCGAGAAGCCCAAACAACTTAAAAGAAATTTAACCTGTAGCCAGTCTAAGTTCTGCTGGGGTTCCCTCCCAGCGAATGCTTCCGACTCAGAGGTCCTGGTGCTAGCTGGGTTAGCTGGGAACCAGGCCAGCGGATGCAGTGTGCAGGGGGACCGAGCTCCTTCTGCTCCCACGTGCGTTTAGGAGGAGCAGGGACGGCTTCAGACATTGCTCTTGGCTGAGAGGTGCTGCCCACAGCAGGGAGTTTGTGCGTTCTTGTAATTAGTGCAGTGGAGGAGATCCATCTTCACCCAAGAACATCCCTGTGGTTCAATGATACTCATGGGGAGCGCTCAAGATGACTCTTCCCTTCTCTTCTTTCCATACGCCTTGACCTTCATATTCTGAGTGCTTTCTTCTAATGGTATTGAATTTGAATACTCTGTATTCCTGTACAGGAAAATTTATGTATGCAATATGCACACATAATTAGGTTTCACAGGCAGAAAGCTCTTGCCTCTTTTTATTGTTCGAGAAAGACAAAGTATTGTTTGACTGGAGAACTGCCCTTTTTACTTCCAGCCCCTTCATTGACTTTCTAGAAATATTTGGCTAAGTGTTCTGGTGTAGGGGCTGACCTCTCTTGCAGGTACCAGTGCCCACCAGTGAATACACGAGTCTTCTCTGTTGGCTGTGAAAGGCTCTGTTGGCCAGTTGTGCAGCTGTGCAGAACGTGGGTCTTTATGGTTGTGCCTCTCCCATTATATCGGCCTTTCCGTCTGAGTGCTGTGTTTTTTCCAGGAATTCAGTGATGGACAGAAACCTGTATCAGCAGACAATATTCTGAGGAATTCAGTGGACTCTTACAACCGACTCCTAAAATAACCCTAGGATATCTTCTGTACAGAAATTGTCCATATCTTTCGATGTCCCCAACACACGCCAAATACTTTTTGTCATAGTTTGCATGTAGTATGTCTGCTGGGATGCCATATCCTGAATGCTCATTTATACTCTAACGGCTACTAAATTTTTAACAGAGATCTTTTTAAAAAATCATACTTGTTTTGTATTTGACATGCCACTATCTTTATGTGCAGCAAATCTTCTTTTATATATTAAATGTGGATTAAATATATATATTAAATATGGTTCAAAGCTTTTACAGAGAGAGTAAAGGGAATAGAAATCTGCTATGATGCACTTGTGTGATAAAATGAGAAGCCATTTTAAATTTTATGGCCTTCCGAGTAGATCTTATTACCTTGTCTTTAACTTGTGGGTATCTCTGTAATTGTGTGGAAGCGCTTTTTAATTGCACCTACAAGTCTTCAGATGAGAAATCCATTTACCATAAGCAGAGTATTGAATTCTAGCAAGCAGCAAGCTGTTCATTACCTGTTTTGTGTCACTGCAGTATAGTCTTAGCATTTCTATAGTGCTACTGCTTAGATTTTTAGAGGGTTTTGTATTGAACTGGCCTCTCTTCCTTTCCCCCTCTTCCCTCTTTGACTTTCAAGTTTGGGGCCACATTTGCCTTGCTTTGTTTTGCAAGGTTACCTCTAGGAAGCGGTAGTTCAGAAGGATTCAGTTCCTCACCTGGCTCTCTCTCTATCCCAGGCGTGTTAGTACATTATCCCTCCTCTGTATTTCTCCTGAGCAGGAGAATGGGTTGCTCTGCTCCTATGTGCAGAGTTGTAGGCAAGGAAAAGCCCTTCGTGTTTCTGTAGTCTCCTGGGAGGTCATTTGTGTGATGCTTTTGCTTTGCTGCAGGGTGAGACGTGATATTAAACGCTTCAGTCCCCTTGTAGGTGGTTGCAACGGGGATGTATAATAAGAGCAAAACACAGCCGGGGCTGCAATGTGCTGGCTTGGGAAGCTGCCTCGTCCCCGGAGGTGGCCGCGTGTCTCCCAGTGATCTGGGAGTGCTCTGTGCTCGAGGGGCTGCAGGCAGGTTTGCTTGGTAAGGCCGCTTGCTGCATGTTGCCTTCGCTTTCATTCTGGTGCTTCCAACGGCCAGGGCAAAACTTCCCTCAGCAGTTTCTGAGCAGAGTGCTGCGTGCAGGTCTCCGGTCGACCTGCGGGACTTGGTGTTGCTCCTTCACGGGCTGGCAGTACTTACCTGCACGGTAATGGTCTTTCAGCTGTCTGCAGCTACAGATGCAGCAGATGCAAGGCTTCGTTTTGCAGGGATTGCGGCAAATGATCATCACGTTGTGACCTAGTCACGCTACTGCCGTCATCTTATGATGCATTATTGTTCATCTTTTATGACTATTTTCATCAGCATTTTGCTTTTTGAAAGGAGGAAGGCAAAAAACAATCATTTTCCAGACTCCTGTGACTTCGTCATTTTACCATTTTGAGATTTGAATCATAGGTCTCTCACAAGGGCAACAGATGAGGCAACTTTCATTAATATTTTCCCATGATGAGTCCTTGAAAATCAAATTCTGAACATCTGTTCTTGGCAGGGAAGATGTGAAAATGACCATGGATGTGTTGCAAGTGACCCCAATGTCATGGTTGTCTGGGTTGGAACTTTAACCATGACTTATGTATTACAATAAGGAATTTAAAACAAGAATTAAACCTTAAATTCTGAATTCTTGTTTCATTTATAATATGCTGTTTATCTGTAGTAATTGAATTATAGCATAAATTAAACTGGTCATTTCTCTGATGATCTTTAGATGAATCTTTGCAATTCTTCCTATTTATGGAAATAAATTATTAATTATTATACCTATGACAAACCAAGGAAGGAAATAAAAAAACACTTCTTATGTTCTTCCTGGAATGACTCAGAAATGATTGGGATTTTCTTGTGTGTGTAGGTGTTACACAGCACAGCAACATGTAATAACCTAATATTCAATAATCTTTTGCCAAATCTAGCTGTTAGTATCTGAACAAAAAGCCTTAGCTATGTATGGATCTGAAAAGCTATTATTTGATTCTTACATTATTTTATTATTAACTGTAAGACAGCTTTTTACTTGAAGGAATACTTAACGCCCAGGCACGAAGTAACTGTTTTTAGTAAAATTAAATGATAGAATGAAATAATTATTGTATTGGCAAAGACTTTGGTATTTTCGAATCAAACCATCCACCTGAGGGTTTCCACAAAACTCAATGCAGAATGTGCGTATCATTAGCTCCACTCCCCTTTACTCTGCGAAACGTTTAGATTTGGATTTAGAAAGATTTTTTGACATATCAACTGCCTGAGTTGAGTTAAATCTCTGAGATTTGCAAGTAGGTGAGTTACATGAGTCACCGTGTAGATACAACCAGTACCGCAATAGAGACTCTGTTGTGATAGCTGAAATATAAATTTGCCCAAAATATTTAGACATGAAGAGCTGAGTCATTAAAACAATGTTCAACCTTTAGCTTCTTTCTCTTAGACTCTCCCATTCAGTGTGCTGTGAGATAAATCCTTTTCTGACGGCAATCTTGAAACTATTTGGGATTGACACTTGCTTGAATGCCATTTATAATACACAAGGGTTTTCTCCCACTCACTCATACCAGTAATTGTAATTTGAAATTGTAATTCTGCTCTGTCTCCTACTATGGCCATCTATTTACTCTGCATGAAAAATTATTCTGCATACTTACTCTATTTATTCTGTATACTTAGTGTTAGTGCAGGAAATGGTGCTAATACAGGAAATTAGTGTATATTAGCTATTGAATTTCAAATTCACCTGTTAACTTCCTCATCTAAGCAAGGCTACAGCAAAGAGAACACCCCCACACAAGTGCATTTTAAAGCAGAATTTACAACACGGGAGACTCCTTCCTGCCTCTCAGAGCTTTCGCAGATATAAAGGCCAAGATGGATACTCACACTTGCCATTCTCTACTAATGCAAATGCTTTTACTATGAAAAATCTGTCCATTTTTACTTTATATATGTATGTACATACACATGTTTGCATATATCCCTATATATGTTACTGTATACATCTATACTAAACATTTATAATACCTATACTAAATATTTATATACCTCTGTGTATTTAACTGTATATACTTATAATACAGGCAGACACCCACACACTCCTACACATTAAAAACGCTTCAGTGTTTCCCATCAGAGTGAAATCCATACTAAAGTACAACCATACATGTCAGCTCCAGAATTGTGGTTATGTTTTAATGCCAAAATTAGCTCCAGTTGCCTTTCGTCCTCTCATAAAAATAAGTACATGAATAGGCTGAACTAAATCCCTCTCCAAGTCTGGCTGCTTGAAACACTGGGATGAAGCACGTTCAGTGCATCCTCCACGCTCGTCGGGGCTCGGCTGCAGTCTGGAGTAATCCAGGACAAATTTTCTCTCCAGCAATGGTTTGGGTTTTCTTCAGTTGGCAACAAGCAACTGGTAGGTCTCCCATAAATGTGTGACGCCCACGTAATTCGCTTGGAATTGTTAGAGGGATAATTCTTTGTATGTTCATCTTTTAGATGAACAGGGTTTAATCTCTCTCTTCCTCTTTTTTTTTTTTTTTTTAGTTATAGAAATCGCACATTTTTGGAACCAGAAAACTGACGATCCAGGCTGTATAGATTATACAGATTGACCAAGCTTGGTTTGTGTAATGTGGAATGGTACAAAAATGCAGCCCTTTGATCAGTACTGCTATGCTGATTTTGATACCTGCGCCCACGCTCAGAAAGAGAGGACAAAAGGCAAGAACAAGCCCATTCCTCTTCAGGGATGGGGCTGTTGGCGTCTCTACAAGAGGAGCACAGAGGAGCCTTTGCCGCTGCCTCCCCTCGAGGTGACAGGAGGGCTCCCAGGGAACAGCAGCGGTGACGGGAGGTTTGGTGGGGTTTTGGCTGCCCGTTCCCGAGGAGACGCAGGCAGGATCCCACGCGGCGGCGGCGTGGGCCCCGGGCGCTCGTGAACATGGGAAATAACGCGCAGAGGTATGTGACAGCCCCTCGGGACAGCCCCTTGGGACTGCAACGCCCGGTACTCATCCAGCGCATTATTTTGATTTGTAGAACCATCCTGAGAGCAATGTCAGGCGCTACCAAATGCAGGTGTCAGGCAGAAAACAGCTTGTAGGTCTCAGCTCTATTTACCCATGTGCAATGGCAGCTCTTTCAGGAAGACCTGTGCCAGGAGCTGTTGTTTTCACACCGAATTAAGCTCGTTACTGAATACAAGATACCGCTTTGTTTCAAAGGCACCGCAACAGTTCTGCCTGCGCTCATATCGCCACTTGTGCATGTTTCTACTTCTCAGCTATTTATAACTCATTGTCCTTTACTTCAAAAGAGGAGGAATTAAAATATTAAAGGACAACTCTGAAAAGGACAATATGTTCTGAAGGTAGTACTACAGCAGCAAGGCCTCCAGTAGTTAGCTGAATATAAATAGCAAATGCCTTGGGCAAGAAGAGATCCTGAAGCCCTCCTGGAGCAAGAGGGATGCTGTTATCCCGCCGTGTGCCTGTCCAGAACATGGATCAGGTATCTCCTGCATTTCAGATGGACCTAGTCGGGACCTAAACACTTCAGCACCGAGCTTCAGAGCCACGAGCCCACACGATGCTGAACGCACTCGGGTAGGCACAGGCACAGCTGGAAGACAACATATCCCAAGAATTTAAAGGCTGTTGACATATATATCTCAGCACGTGGTGGTAACTGTAAACATGGAATCAGCTAAACACAGCCAGGATCCAGGCACTCCGGAGCTGTGGCTGGTGCCATCGTGCCCTTCAAAGCTGGCCCAGCATTCCCATGCGCCTGGGGTTGTACTAGGATGAGGGATCCGGCCCCACGAGCTGGGGGAGAGAAGGTTGTTTTCTGAAGTGGAAGCAAGAGCCTTGACATCAGGAAACATAATCACTCTGCAAAGCTTACTTGATGAGTGTCAAAACATACAAAAGGGATGGATAATTTTATGGGAACAATTTGAACAAAATGATAAGCACAACAAACAAACAAACCTGGGAGCTGAAGAGTAGATCATAGTCAAGCAGGAGTTTTGAAGAACTGTGAGTCTGTACCTTCTCACTTTAAACAAATAGCCTCCTTCTTCTTGGTATCCTTCAGGTCTGAAATTTGAATTCCCAGACAAGGTCTCAAAGCAGACACCTGAAGGATTCAGACCAGAAGGAGTTTTTGTCTGAGGCCCTGTGCTCCTTCCAGGAATGTCATGCTGTAACACTGGTGGCTAAAACAGCTGACCTTGGGAGAGTCTAGGGCTGCGGATGAGTAACAGGGAAGGAAGAACATTTTGCAGATTTTTTCCTTGCCTGGAGTGGCGAGGGACTGGTAAACCTTGAAACGGAAAGGACAGAAAGAAGTGCCAAAGGTGACAATATAGCGGCCTTGAATCAGAAAACAACGTGCAGGAGGAGCCATTGCTGGGGATGTGTTTGGTTTGGAAAGAAATAGGATAGCAGAGCAGGCCAGGGAGCCGGAGAAGCTGTGTGGTCCAGGCATTTGAACTATTTTTTATATTTAATTTATAAAGCAATTTAATCTTATCTAACAAATTAGTAATCTACATGTGGGTGTCATCTATTTGGCTGTGTATGAATCCAAGGCCCTCAGGGAATATAATAAATCTGTATGATGTCCATGAAACCTGATGTTGCGTTTAGGACTCAGACTAACTGACAGATATGTAAAGTCTCATGAAGACAGACAACTCCCCACTGGCTCTGCATCTGAGAAAGGTTCCTGTGCAAATGTTTTAATTAAGGTTATTTATTTCTTTATTATGATGATTGCATTTTAATTGCCCATGAAGCACCCCAGGGGTGGAAGTGCAGGTACTTTATAAATATTATATGACAGTGAGTAAAGGGAATACGCTGCAGTTTTAAAAAATAAACCAGCACTTAGACACTTCTGGTGCGATTTAAAAAATAAAAGCAAAATTGCTGCTTTAAACTGTCTCACAGATGTGCGAGTAAAAATACTTTTGTTTTAGTCTTCTGTGTTAGGAGGAGGTCTGTGCAGGAGGAGGCAGCAGCGATGCCTCCCTCAAAGCAGCGCCTGGGCCAGTCTCGCCGGGGAAGGAGGACGGCAAGCAGAGCAAACTCAGGGCAGATCCGTGCCGTGGGATGAGCCGGCCCTCCGCTGCCTCTCCAGCCGCTCCTGGCACCTGGGCTTGGCGTCCTGGAGGGGAGGACCGCGCCGCACAAGGGTGCGCCCCGCGTGTCTGGCTTTATGCAAACCTCAGGCTTCCCCAGCCTCCCGTTGTAAGCAATGCTCCTGCTGCCAAGAACGCAGATTCCCCACTGATATTTCCATATACCTCTGCCTGCACAAATCCTTGCTCGTGGCACAAAACTGTTTTGACACACAATAAAATATTTGTGGCCCAGCTAAAGAGCTGCTCTATTTTTCCTTTCCATTAGAATTGTTTACTATTAAATTTTTGATCATTAGGAGGTTCTTGTACAGGGAAAGAAGGATTTTTCTTCTTTTCTTCCCCAGCTTTATTTTGACTGCTTAATTTCCAAATGTAAGAAGAAACATTTTTAAAGATGCGTTTATCTTGCCAAGCTGGGCTTTTTGGCTTGTTTCCAACATTGAAAATTGCTCTCTGAAATTAAAAAAAAAAGAGAGAAGAAAAAAAGAAACATTTCAGCATTCAATGATTTGCCATTGTACAGCAATTTTAAATTTATTGGGACTCTTCAGGTTGTAATGTGCAGTTTAATTAGGAAGAGTGTGAACATTTTTCATACAAATACCTAAAAATAAAGGAATAGCTAATTGGGATCATAAACAAGAGGACTAGTCCTAATGACTGCGTTATACTACTACCACCTACTATACACAGCAGTCAACATAAGATCATAGGTCTCAGCTTTTCTTTTTCTTTCCTTTCTTATGCTAGGTCATGGACAGTATTCCCCACATTTAACTGTCTCCCATTTTATTTCCTTTGTATTTTTGCTTCCCTAATGCTGCATTTTAAGCTAATGAACTTCCATCATTAACATGGAGTTGGAGTATCAAGTTTCTGGACAAAGGTGCTCAGGTAATTGGGTCCTACTTTTGGTTCTGCAGCTACTCTTTACCTTCAGAAGACAGTTTCTTTCCCACCTCTTCTTAAAAATTAGTAACAAGGCAACAAGATGTTTTCATTCCTTGAAGGCTTAGGTGATACGCATTTACTGGGAAAGGGGTTGTTATTGTCTGGAGAGTGATGAGGTGAATATAGCTCTGGAGAGTTATGAGGTGGTTATTTTCTGTTTTACAGAGTTTAACGATCCTTTCTTCCAGCCCGTTCAGCCTGAAGCTCTCAGACGAGTTGTTGTAACTAGGCAGTCTGTGTGAAAGGAGAGGAGACAGTGCAAGCAGCTCCCTGAAGCCTCAAGCAAAGAGGAAACGTTAGCTCGCCCCGTGCCACGTGCCACCGCGCTGGAGCAGGGCCGGCCGCCCAACGGCAGCTGGTGCAACGCGGCGCCAGAGCCTGGGCAGGGACGGTGCTGGCTAGACCTGCTCCACAAACTCGTTTTAACTGGGGTTGTGCTCAGGGATTGGACTATTTCACCCCTGTTGCTGGATAGTTCCATGCAGGTTTTTTGATATAACATTCTTTGAAACTGGATCCTTCAACTTTAAAAGCAACATTATTTTCTCAGAGCTAATTCTGTTGTCTCAGATAACTGAGGGTTGTGCATGTGAGTATTAAAATGCCCAGTGTGATCTTCCTTGCTAGTTACATTATCACTATCCATATGGCCCCTGCTTGCTTTACCTGTGCTCATGGCTTTCATTTGCAGAACTGCACGGCAGCCTCGCTGCGCTGCTCCAGCCCGGGCAGACACAGCCTGCAGCTTAGGCGCCTTCTCAGGGTAACGCAGCAGAGGTCCAGAAAACACGCTGCCTCCGGGTTCCAGCTGTTTACTTAGGGCTCATTGTAAAAAAATGCAATAAACTTATTGAGGAGCTAGAGGTTTTAATCAGTTACATAGGCACAAGGTCCCGGTTATGCTCTTGGAGGTTGTCTGAATATTTTAAAGCACATTTAAAGCATCAAAGGGATACAACCAGTGCAATTTTTAAAGAAGTTTAATTTTTTTAATGCTTGTCAGTTTATATAAGTTGTGTCTGAGTTTTAGCTCGGAAAAAAAATCTCATTCACTGATGATTTTGTGTTTATCGGGGGGTTATTTTTTCATTGTTAACTCTTGTGCACGGAGCTTCATATTAAAGCAGCCTGGCTCGATGCAGCGTTTGTTGCAGTTGCGGGTGGTTTGTGCACCCGTACTGCTTTGGGCAGGGTGTCCTCGGGCACCCAGGGCCTCGGCTACCTGCGGAACAGCCAGGCACAGGAGAGCTCGCCCAGCAGCGGCCAGAGCTGCGCACACTGCGTTACCTGCAGTGGAATGGAGCAAAGAAGAGGCAAACGCAGCCAGGGCACGGGGCTGCCCTGCAGAGAACCGGCTCCACGCAGTCAGCCGGGAGCGATGCCTAGGGGAATGTGTGCAGTTGCTTTAAGTAGCAGGGGTGTCAGCAGCATCCAGAGCAGAGCCTCATCCAGGACTAACTATTACACGGATCGCTGGATGAGGAGTGCGAGATGCCCAGGCAGAAGGCACTAAGTGTTTGGGAAGTCAGAATGTTTCCCCTTTGTCACGGGCCCCGTCATGTTCCTTTGCTCATTCCCAAGTCTGTGCCCAGCGATTCCTTGGATTTGCCAACATGCCCGTTTCTTTCTCTCCCTCTCTTGCTCTCGTTACCACACTGCAATAGTTCAGGAATTTGGAACAGGCAGAGGACAGGGCAGCGCATCAAATACCCCTAATACTCAGTGCCTGAAAGTTTCTTCTTGAGGAGACCGCACCGTTTCACGGGTGTCTGTGGGAGTTCAGGTTTGTGTAAACGCAAACCCGGTAGCAGTCTGAAGCGGTGCCAGGTTCCCTAACCCCAGTACCATTTATTTTCTAGATTGGATTGGTGCCTGCCTCTGCTTCAAGTGAAACGGACCCCTGTATTTTGTGTTAGTCGCCGTCCTACCCCATTTTTTTTCCACCACAGAGGTAGGATTTTATCCAATTGTATTTTTTTTAATTGTTGTAATGATTTCATTATGTGGGTGGCGGTTCTATTTCAAATTGAAATCCAAATAAAATGCTATGTAATGTATTCAAAATGTCAAGGTAAATTACATTAGGTCCAAGAGCATTTAGCAAATGATGGTATAGCCTGTCTTTAATTAGAAAGACCTTGAGAGGTCAAAATGTATAAGACACAAACACTCAAGGTGGAAATTCTTTTAAAATGCATATTTAACCTGATTTAACAGCAGGTCAGCTCAGCAAAAATAGAAAAGACTTATTCTGTATGTAGAATGAGTGCAAAATATGTCTGTTTTCCATTATTCTTCTATGTCTTTTAAGTCCATCTGTAGTCATCCACTTGGTGCTTTTAAGAATTGCAGTAAAAAGCTTTGACAAAGCATTGCTTATGAGTGCATCTCCATTTTCTCACTGCTTCCTCAGCCGCTATAGAAAAAGAAGTAGAAAAACACGGCCTGGGAGAAAATTAGACAATTTGGTGTCTACAGTTTGATATCTAGCAAGTAACTAACTCCAGAGAGCTACTGTGATTGTATTGAAACAGTGCCATAACAACTGACAAATTCAGACAATACTCAGGTGAGTAATGTCAAGGACTGAGTGTATGTGCTGGAGGAACAGTGTGATACCAACTATTTAAATAGAAAAAAAAAAAAGAAATCATCCAGAGATGCTGAGTATAATTTGTTCAGACTTGTTTTATAAAGGTCTTCTGAGGACTCCTTGTTCGTGCTTTCTTCTCAAAATGTTTAAAACATTAGCAACTACTTTAAATCTTTACAGATACAAATAGCTAGTCTTTACCTTTCCCACTTTATTATTGGCGTGACCATTAATTGAAACAGGATTATGCGAGTAAGCAAAAGTCTGCCCACTTTGGCCAACACAGCTTTGGCTGGCACACATTTCATTTCCTTGTGAAATCCTCTAAAGTCCGCTTTGTCTCCTCTATCTTCATAGATCATCAATATAACTCTCTGCAATTGTTAAAAAAATAAACAGAACGTATTGCAGTTCAACACATCAAGTTTTTCTGGAGTTAACCTTCCTTTTGTCTGTCTGTTCTTCCTGTGTTTGTGTGTGTACGCACGTGCACGAGTGCCAGGGTCCTGTTTTAGTGCTGCCTCTACAAAACCCTGCTGCGAGGCTCACAGTGTTTCAAGACCACGTGGGTATTTCTCTGCAGTCATAAAAATGACTACATGAAATGTAAGGCAACAGCAAAGCCCGTTTTTAGTGTTTGTATTGTGAAATACTAGATCCCAGCTCTCAGGTTCTCCTTTCTGTGCCTTTTGAACTGAAAATTTGTTCGTCTATGACACAGATGTCAGAGAGAGACGAGGACACAGGAAGAGTTTCTACTTGGAAGTTGTTTTTGATTCCAGGATGCTTAAAGATCCGGTTGTTAATCAGGGCTTGTTTAGGACAGACAAAACACGCAACAAAACTCTTCCCAGAGCCAGGGAATTTCCTTTCTAAATATACAAGTGGATGCAGCACATATCCAGGCAGTAGTAAAATGATTATAATTGGTGGCATGAGCAACACCCATAGGAAGGATGGTCGGTTGATACCAACCAATCGTTTATTAACTCACAAGCAGTCTGCAGGGATCCAGGTGTAAGTGGGTTTGTCCGAGAGCGCTCACTTCTCAGCGCTGTGTTTCACCAGGTGATTCCTTGTTTGGAAAACCCAGATAATGGTCATCTTTCCAATATTAATTCCAGAACAGTAAAACACTCAAAATAACTTATGTCTCATCTTGTTCTTTGTGTTCTCACAAGCTTAAAAATGCCATTTTAGCTCCATGCAAATTTCCCAGTAATTCTCTTTTTTTCACTCCTCACAAACATTTTAGTTGGAGAGCTTTACTGAGAACACTGAACCCATGAATCCTTTTCCTTTAGGTAAGACCACCACTGAGTTGGTAAAGACTGCCAGGTTATGAGCTAGCTGAGGTGTCTTAAAAGGCGCTAGAGTCAAACTTGATTCGAGCTCTTGTCTTCTCCACCACTTCTTGCTTCTGTATTGCAACTTGCTTCAGGGACTCATTTTTGAGTGGTTTTGGTTGGTTGGTTGGTTGGTTGTTTTTTTTCTTATGCAGCCGGATTGATGGGATTTTCAGTTGCTGTCTGCAAGCCCAGCTGTGTAGGACTGTCATTTTCATATTCTGACATTGGACTAATGCAAAGATACTTTTCTTTTTTAGTGTGTTGCAGTCTCCCAGTATCTGAAATTCCAAAAATTGAATTTCTAATATGAAATTTATGATTGTATATATCCTTCAAACTGCTGTGGCAAACTGCTAGAATTATTTGTTTAATTTGCACCTTTTCCTTCTTTCCTTCAGACACAGTATTTCTGCTAAAACACTTAAAGTGAAGTAACTGTTGCAACTGGGACATATTGGCTTTATGAGGCATGATCAAGTAGACATAAAATGGAAGTTAATGATTTGCATTAACCATTACAGAATTGATACTTGGGAATAAAACCATATATATCTGAGTGCCAAATAGAGGGTAACCACTAGTTATACTTTTAATTGTGAATCAATAGTTCAATAATTTTATGCTTTTCAAGATCAGTATAACTTATTCCGTTTGTTTGGGCTGACTCTGTATTTTTCAAAAACAAATGATGTAGATATAGCTTTTATGTCTTCATGGAAGTTTAGAAATTTAGTCATANTTTTGTAATGTATAATCTATGTGTTTCAAACAATAGCAGCATTGCCTCAGATACACGGTCAGTCTTTCAAGACTGGTGTGGGTTTTGGCAAAGGCTGTTCTGCTGAGCAGCATCACAACACGTGCGACAGGCTGCGTGCGGCTCTGTGGTGCTCTCAGGTGATCCAGGTTACCTATTAAAGATGATTATTTTCTTGCTCAGTTCTGTAAGTCACTTTTTAACGTCATGTTGGTGTTGACTCCTTGCATTCCTCAAAGCCCTTCTGCCACGTTGGGCCTGTCTTTTGTAAAATCCGTGTTTTGCAGAATTGAAGGTAAACGGGGAGTAGGACTGAGGTTAAACAGGGGGAGTGAGGGTAAACAGGGAGTAGACCTCATGGTAAATGGAGGTTAAAAAGGCAGGTCAGGAGTGATAAAATTAGCAGAATCTCAAAGATTATTTAACGTCTTGGAGGCTACAAAGAAAAGCCCTTAATTTACTTTACATTTCCCCATAACTTTTTCAATAACTTTGTGAAATATTATTGAAAGGAAGTAGAATTGTCAGTTATGCAATCGGAAGGCAAACATGGTCCTTTTTTAGGACATCTCCTGCAGTATTTGAGAGCTCTTGCTGTCCCTACACTGTAGAAGGTCATTTCTGTCAATGCCATCCAGATATCTGTCCTCAGGGTCTGTCTAAACATGGTTTTCCCTGCCTGATATTAATACCTGTGAGCAGGGCAGCACCCCGGTGCCTTCCCCTCCCTGTTAATTCCCTCTCATTCTCCTCCCACTGCTCTTTGGTGCATTTTTCTCGATTCAACTCTCTCATTCCTTCAGTTTATGGAATTCCATCTGTCCATCTCAGAAAGGAAACAAAGCTTGCAGGCCCACTCCAAAGTACTGCTGTTT